>JAAWXA010000035.1:5407063-5425156 GCA_038090715.1 Florisuga fusca | reverse complement strand
GGGATGGGGATGGGGATGGGGATAGGGATGGGGATGGGGATGGGGATGGGGATGGGGATAGGGATAGTGATAGGGATGGGGATAGGGATATGGATGGGGATGGAGATAGAGATGGAGATGGAGATGGAGATAGAGATAGAGATAGAGATAGAGATAGAGAGGGAGATGGAGGTGGAGAAGGAGATGGAGAAGAGGATGAGGATAGTGATGGGGAAAAGGACGAGGATGGCCACTGGAATGGGGCAACAGGAAGGGAAGGTGACAAAGCATAGGGAAGAGCATGGAGATGAATCCAGGGGGTGTGAAAGAGAAGGTGATGATGAAGCCTCTCCTGATTCCCCAGGGGATCGTGTCCCTCTGACTCAAGCAGTCCCTGTTGTGGAGGCACTTAAAGGGATGAGAGTGCAGGATTGTCCTGGCTGTGGGACACGAGTCTCAAATAAGCACATGGGAGACAGTCCCTGAAAATCCCATGTCTGACTGGAGTGAGTGCCTCAGCCCTTTGCTTTTTCCATGTTAATTTTTTTTTTTTCATCAGGGTTTAGGCTCTTGCACTGACTGCCCCTCTGGACTGCAGTGCTCAACTCATGTTCCTTCCAAACTTTAAAATAAAACCCAATAGCTCAGTGAGAGAGGGTGTCCTGGTCACGACAGGCAGATGCTCAGGACCCCACTGCAGGACTTCAGCAGGTGCTCACTGCTTTGGGTGGGCAAGCACCAGTGGACCACAACTGGCTGGAGTGGGCTGTGCTAGTTAGGAGTTAGCTAGTTAGCACAGGTTTGGGTGGGTAAGGCTCGGCTCCACCTGTGGGTTTGCACAAGTCAGTCGGATGTCAAGTTTCCTCCTTGGTCCCTGTTTTTAAATGCTTCTCTGACTTTAAGGAGGCACCTCGTGATCACGCTGTGGTTTGGAAATGTCACTCTTTCGATGTGTGCAGTAATGTTGAAATGATGAAATGTTGTTCTGCCTCTGCTCTCCCCAGAAAACACCTCACTTCCTCCTGTACTACATGACCCAGATGCCAAATGGAGTTACGAGGTCAAAGAGGAGCTTTAGGAAGGCAAGTGGTGACACTGCAAAGGCCAGCTTGCCATGTCACACTCTGGCAATGGCACGTGCCACTCCTCCATCTTCCACATCACCCGGCCAAAGGGCTTTCATGTGACTCCCCTGTGTGCCAACTTACAGCCAGCCACACCTTCTTAGGGCCCTACCAACAGCACAGTCCTGCTGGATTGAATGACACCAGGTCACCAGGCAGCTGCTCTGCCCAGGCTTCCCATGCACCGTCACTGTCCCACCCGGACCCATCAAATTACCACAGATCCTCACGTAAAACCCTTCCTCCAAAGTGCAACTGCACTGGTGGGATTTTGCCACCAGCCCCTCCCTAGGTGACTCTGGGAAGGTTTCCCAAAAAGCTGCTGGGTGGAGACTTGAGGTCTGCGGGATGCACTGCCAAAGGGATCCTGGTTTGTGGCGGGAAAGGGAGGAGTTTGCAGGGGGATAACAACAGCAGTGGCTCCGTGCAGATTAGAACCTCTTAAGGAAGACTGTAAATCCCAGGCCTAGAAACCCACATAGTGCAGGCAGCAGTCTTAATAGAAACGAGGATTAGAAATTAGCCGAGGTCTTTAGTGATATTTTTAGAAGGTTGCTCCTGACAGGTTAGGCTGCTGAGAACCGGAGGAAAGTGCCGAACCCCGTCTTACTCTGGGAAGGATCACAGGGTGCAGTGTGTGATTAGAGGCTGGGTAGCTTAGTGACAAGGGGGATAGGTGGGTTAGAACTGATTCGGGAGGAATTAGCAAGGGAAATTGCTTGAGAAGCAGAATTTGATTAGGGGCAGCCAACACGGATTTGTGAAAGGAAAGCTACGTGTAACTAACTTGCTGGAGTCTGGGGGAGGTGTCCTCCCCCAGCAGCCCATGGTGTAGGGGGTTTTATAGCCTGAGCTGCAAAGGGAAGGCCTGGCCATTGCCACCAGAGCTGTGATGCTGGGTGAGATGTATGGGGGTCACCTCCTTCTCTTGTCTCTCTGGCTCCTCTTTTTCCCTCCATCCTTTTCACTCCTTTTTAGGTTTTTCCAGGGAAAAAGGACTGCTTTTTGAGTGCAGACACAGACACCATGAAAAACCCAAATGGGACAGCCCAAGGGTGGCTTTGTTTCCTCCTGTGCTGCCAGCCTGCAAGGGCAGGGGACACTCATGGGATGGCAGGGGCATGATGTCCCACATCACTGCCAGCTATGGACACAGCATGGATGAGGGGCCAGGGAGGTGTCTGGCTCCATCCTGTCCCATGGGGCAAGATCTTGCTGCTCCAGCTGACAAGCCACCACTGCAGCATTAATGTCACATTTGTGTCTTCCAGGTCTCTGAACTCCAATCCCATCATCCTGCTTTTCGGCTCATAATTTCGTGCCGGGCTTTTAAATCTGAATTTTATTTTTATTACAATGACCTCGTGGTGCTGCCAGATCCCTCTGTGGAGGAGACATGACATCTCCATTACACAGCTCAGATAAGTGTCTTAAAGAGACCACACACAAAGGAACCTAATGGTACCTATTTTTATTAGGTTTATTACAGGAAGGGAAGGCAAGCAGTCCCATCTCCCTACAGGATACTCAGTTAACAGCAGCAGACAGAGAGGAGAGATCTGTGGAGGTGGATCAGTTTTCCAAGAATATTAGCTACTGCTGCTCTAAAATTAGAGTCTAGGGAGAGCAGACAGGTTGACATAATTGAAAGGGCTGTCTTAGGGGATGACATAGTTAAATGAGCCCATGATCAGCTTTGGAGTGACAGCTCAGTGACTGCTAATCCCCAAAGGAGCACTGAGTTGTGAGGCTGTGATTTAACTAGTCCTGGATCTTATCTTGTGATGATGTCAATATTATTAGAACCCATTTCTAAAGAGATGCCTCCAAAACCACCATACAGGAACCAACTGGGTTTACAGGCATGACCCTTTGCAGCTTTACCCTGCAAAGCCCATAGTTGATATAAACACCCCTCTGCTGCCCTTCTTACACACCCAATCCTGTCCCCATGGGCTGGGCTACAGGGGCAGCCCCAGAAACAGGATTAAGAACCTCATTTCAGGATGGAGCTGAAAAATGTCCTTGAGCTGCCCATTTTATTCAACATAATTTAATATCAAACACAAACTAACAAAGTTAGAGGTGAAATATAATAGTAGGAACCCCATAAAAAGTAACCTAATCTGTAAGATAAATAGACAACACTTTAGCCTGGGGAGATAGCAAATAAAAGAAAAATATGAGCAGAGCCATTCTCAATTCATAAGTAACTTTAAAGAGAAATAATGAAGATGGGTTCTCTAAGTTTTAATGTCCTAAAATTCTATTCAATGAAAAAAAATACATTTTTAATGCTTTCCTCATATGATCTCATAACACAAATGTCCCCAGCCAAATGCCCTGGATCATTCCCACACAAGCAGATCCCTGTTGGAAGTGAAAGTGGTTTGGAGGGTCCATCCTGGAATACCTGCTGGGGCAGGAGATGTCAGGGATGGAGCTCTTCTGAGCCCTTACACTGGTGGAGCCTTTTCCTTGGCTTTGGGGGCCACCTCCTGCTGCATGATTTCAGGTACAAAACTCAGAGCACCCGCTGCCTTCACAGCAACACTGAACTCATTTTTATTATTTTCAAATTTTTTTTGCCATTTTGTGTTAGTGCCTACTTTAACTTCAAAGGCCAGGATTTTCCAAGCAGCCTAGTGCATTTAGGCACTTAAATCCCATTGAGTTTTAAGGGTGTATCAGCCCTTAGGCTCCTTGGCAAATCCTTGCTAAGTGCCTAAGGGTTCATTGCCACAGCCACTGTTATGCTGCTGGATTTACACAGATACTGCTGTACCAGCAGGAGCTCACTGCTTCAGTAGGAGAGTCTCTCATTCAAAACCCCCATCCTAAATGATGAGGTAAACTGGAAAGAGCCTCCTCTGGTTGTTAATTTTTGGTGATACGTACCTGTAGGAGAAAGTGAAATTTTCTCCTGGGGTTATACTTTAAAAAAACAAAACAAAACTGAAAAAAAAAAACCCTGTGTTTTGTTGACCGAACTTTGAACTTCTTCAGTCAAAGGGACCAAGTGCTCCTAATCCCCAGTTCTTAGCCCTTTGGGGGAAACCTCAGATTTGGTGTTTTAGAGGTAAACCCCACCATACCTCTGGTATCCACTGTCTCTCCAACCCCCTTGTAGAGTAGCCAGGCAGCATGCTCCAGAAGGAGCATCCTTTGAGAAAGAAGAGGCTTTTCCTTCTTTGGTATGCAGAATCAAACCCTTTGCTTTGCTGTTTGGGAATGATCCAACACAAAAAGGAAAGAGAGAGCCAGGCTGGCAGCAGGACAGGTACAGAGGGCACATAGCTCTGAAAAGGCTGTCTCAAAGGGTGGGAAACATTGCAGCAGACTTTCTAATAACAGTGGGGAAAAACCCCAAAACACCTCATCAGCTGATTTCTTGTCACAGATCAAACACTAACATCTCATACCATCAGCTGCCAGTCCCTAGCAGGACACAGAAGGGTCTCTGTGGAATAACAACTGTCTTTGGGTTGGGTGGATACTGCAAATGGCACGAGAGGACCCAATCCTCAATGGCAGAGCCCCAGATTTCCTAGGCACTACCTAGATGCCATCAATAAGTGAGGTCAGTTAGACCCCAAATCCTCTTTTTATAAGGCATTGGTGGTTTTGAATCAAAGCATTTCACTGAAAACTGAGACTTTGTCTTTAAGTTCTCCAGCTGATGATTTCACAGCAGTGCCAAGCCTCAGCATTGTCTTTTTTTTTTTCTTTCTTTCTTTTACTGTAGAGAAACAGACCTATCCTTCTATCCTCTTTTTGCAACACTAAGAAACAAAACTCAGTCTTCATAGTAGGGGTTTGGTTTAAACTGTAGGTACAGAATGAGACCAAAGCTATTTCTGGTGCAGGTCTCCTGTGAGCTAGCAGGGGAAGGTGGTCAGAGCCTGGGAGCCAGAGGGAAAAGGATAGATCCAGATGGGGAATAGCTGTGCAGGGGAGGAGACACCCTTTAAGCGTAGTGGACAGATGGCCCTAAGGAAATCATCTCCAAAAAGGATGGCTCTGAGCCTGAAGGCAGGAATTTGGATCACACCCTGCTTTGCAGGACTCGGGGACAGGACAACAATTTTGGCCATTATTTCCCTTGTTTTCCAGAGAGTAGTCCCTCACCTGTTGGTCCCAACCAACCATTTACTGGTGGCCTTTACCAGCCCAGGGTGTAGCCACATCCTTGGAGGCATCAGGCAGCACCGGGCAGTGGTGGAGCACCCAGAGGGTGCTGCTCCCTTTGGGGAGATGCCCATCCCGCAAGGACAAGGACGAGTGACACCAGGAGCCGTGTGCCACGAGGTGGCACCATGTCACTGCTAACCCACACGGGCAGGGTCACCTCTGCCACCAAGGACCTTCCTCAGGACCCTGCTCACCCCCGGGCCCCTGAGCAGCCACATCATTAAAATCTTCCCACCGAGCTTTTTTTTTTTAAATACCTCAGTAGCTGTAAACCCAGCTAAGGGACAAGAGGGTGTCACTGCTCAACACCCAGATAGCATCTTGATTTGCCTCCTGAGCTCCTGGTTGCTGAGTTTCCACAGCCTGACTTGGTCCTTGAGGTCCTTCAGCAAAGCCCTGGAGCTGAATGTCCTGTTCTCCTTGGGAGGTGCAGCCCTAAGATCTGCCTGTCCCCACCACCCTGCTAACACAGAGCTGTCACTGTCATCTGGGGACTGACTGCTCAGATACTCCATGGAAAACAAACTGCCTGCTGGACACAAGTCTCACCTAGGGATGAAAACACAAGTACAAGCCACAGGAACCTGTTAGCAGGGAATTCCCCAATGGAGGAGACTTTTTGCACACACCGAGGAAGCTCCAAGTAGTTCCTTTCTGCTCTTTCTTTAGAACACAGAGCAAACCTGCCAAAAAAAACCCCAAAAAACAAACCCAACAAAAAACCAAAACAAAGCTACAAACAAAAACACACACACACAAAAAAACCCAACAAAACCCCACACTATTCTTTCTGAAGAAAAAAGGGAAGGAGCTGCTCGGAAGGAGCGTGTCCCAGCATCGCTTCCCTGTCCCTGGCAGTGCTCTCAGTGCTGGAATAGAGAGACTGCTAATACCTACATTATTCCTGACACAATGCTTTGCAGCTGAACAATACATTTGCCAATTCAATTTATTCAAGCAAGTTCCTTGGGAAGACAGCAAAGGAAATCCAGGTGGCAGTTACTTGAATTCAGGCTCTGCCCTGGACTCAGGGAAACAAAGGGGCAAGATATGAGAGAAGGAGCAAGTTTTGCTGGAAATTCCACAACCACAGAATCCTAAAAGCTTTTGATCACGTGCTTGCTGGTATTCATCTGGGGAAAAGAAAAAAAAAAGAAAAAAGAAAAAAAAAGACAAAACCTGTGTCATTGGGCAAGGAGACAGAGCAGCGCTGTGATTGCTCTGCTCTAGCACTTAGCATGTTAGAATATCTTTACTAGGAACATTAAATGCTTTTTTGTTTTCTTTTTGAAAGCACAGCAGAAGTTGGGCTCCCTGGCCCATTGCAGTGACACGCAATTGAAGAATAAGTACATTCAGTTGCTACCAAAGCTGACAGTGTTGCAAGTCCTGCTGTGTTTCACATTGTCTAAGGGTACCGCAGACAGACTGGGGGGAAGTTGCCCACAAGCTTTGCTGAACTCTGCAGCTGCTTCAAAGCTTGGTTTGAATTCACGTGCTGAGTTTCATCAGATCCCAGACCCTCTTTCCCCACACATCAACACAGTCTCACAGCCTGGTACTGGTTCCTGTGCCTGGGACATGACTCCAGGAACAGCCCCCCTGGAGGGAGAGAAAAACCTGCCAGGAACCTCCACTTCAGCTCCAGATGGGCAAGAAGGAACCTTCTGCTGCACAAGCTCAGCTGTGGAAAATTCCCTCTTAGTAGAGCCAGGAACCCCACAGCATCAGCTCCCCCTGCCCAGCTGAAGGCCATGGGGTGAGGCCTCAGATCATGCTTCATCTCCCCAACCCACTCCAGCCCCCGGGCAGCTGTAGCTCCTCTCGCAGTGAATCAGTTACACCAGGGTGTAAATTTGGCCCTGGGTGTAGAATTAGGTTAAGCCAAAAGGTGGCAGCATCTTATTCAGTATCGATTTTGCATGAATATTACTTCTATTAGCCATTTTTCTTTCCAGTCATAGAATGGGAGTTTGTAAATTACAGAGGTGGAGAGTAAATGTATTGCAACCTCTGGCAAATTGATATTTTTTGCAGCAATGGTAAAGTTTTTCTGATGGTAGATAATTGAAGGGAGCAAGTGTCAGACAAAATTAATAAAGATTTGGACCTACTGGAATAAGACAAATGATATTTAATGTTCAGAGTTGTAAAGTAATTACCCTGGGCTCCAATATAATAAATACATAGACACTGTAAATGGAGTCTGGCTGACCAGGTGCCTTTGATTTGACACTGTGCAGGGCCCTGTAGCAGCCAGGGGGATGAGAGGGGACAGCCCCTCCGGGACAGGGGGACACCTCAGGTTGGTGTCACCCCCAGAAATGCCCTTTCCCTGGAGGGAAGGAGCAGCCCCAAAATATCTGCAGGATTCATAGCCAAGGAGCCATTACAGCCCTCCTACATTTCCACAGGCAAAAGAAACCTTTGGACACCCAGCTTCACCCAGAACACTCAGGAGACATCAGCTGCTGCAGGTTCTCCAGCAAACCCACAGCCTCCTCTTCCCCCTCTCCAGCCAGCAGACGTCACCACCTCACACTGATCTCTTCCCCCGGTGCCCAAGAGATCAGCTGGAAGCTAACCAAGAGAAGGGGGACCCAACCCCTCGGGTGGGCATTGCCCTTTGCTTGGGAGAGGGGGGCTGTGCATCCCAGCCAGAGCTTGATGCTGCTGCCATGGAGCAGCACCACACCTCCCCCCTCAGAGGAAGGTTGCAGAGAGGCTGCAAACTGAAAACCAAAGGCACCGGCCTCCACTGAGCTGCAACTCCCCTTCTACCAGCTGGAAAACATCAAGAGATCCTTCTCTTACCCCAAGGAACCACCTTGTCTCCCCTTTTATAGCTCTATGTCTATCAGCCCTGGGAATGACCCTCACCTGCCAGGCCACCTTCATTGCAGAGAGCATCTCACTGTGCTTCTAGCTAAAAAAATAAAATTTAAAATAAAATAAAATAAAATAAAATAAAATAAAATAAAATAAAATAAAATAAAATAAAATAAAATAAAATAAAATAAATGCTGGCAGTGACCTATCCCACTTTTCAAAGTAGGACGTCAGTGTGTGCTTCCATGGCAAGGTCTGTGCAGTGCTAAGATGATTTTAATGCAGACACCAAGCATTGGTGACTGTTTGGCAAGCACATCCCAGCAGCCCCATGGTCAGGAAGAAAACATGCTCAAACACACGTCGAGCTGGGAGGTCCCAACCCAGCCCTTCTTCAGGGCTCCTCAAACACCATCTCTGAGCAGCTGCTGAGAAACCATAAGCCAACAACAGGCCTTGTTCCTGCTCCAGTACTCCTACTGCTTGTGTGCCTCTGCCTCTTTGAAGAAGTTGCTTAGAAATTCAGCAGCAATTATGCAAGCTTTAGTATTAAAAAATGCACGTGGCTCCAAAAGCAAATACGAAGCTGCTGCTGTAACGCTAGCTTTGAGCTGTCTGCAGTCCCTAGAAATTCTCAGTGGGATGTTTGAGAAGGATGTATATGTGTTGACAACATTAAATGATCCATGGCTGAAGGACAGAATTGAAACTATACATCTACTTCATACCAGCACTGATCACTGGGAGAGTGTTTTTCTTAAACTAACCACGGAAGGCCAAGCAACTCCTCCTCCCCAGAAAGGCAGGGATGGCTCGGGGAACAGAAGGTGCACACACGCTCGTACCACGTCTTGGAGTGTAACAGAGCTCCAGTGAAAAGCAAGAGACACATGGACGCCATCAGCAGGAAAAATGTTATTGTGGCTGCACCATCTTGGAGGGAAATTGAGCGTGTCACTTCGGTGCATCACCCTCTTCTCATCACCTCCCAGAGAGGCAGCGCCGCTCACACGCATCCCCACAACATCTGGTGAGAGGGTGAGGAGGGGCAGGATGCTGCCAGGTTCACTGGGGAGAAAATTTCCCCCTCCTGCTTCCCGTGCCCTGGAGCGGGGCCTCGGCTGCTTCTGTGCCTCGGGGCCACCTGCAGCACCTCAGCAAACTGCCAGGGCCATGTGCTGAGAACCACCGCTGGAAAGCTGCAGCCTTTTCTAGGCAGGGAATTCCCAAGAATGAGGAAAAAAAGTGGCAGACAAGGAGGAGGATTAGGCGGTTCCCCAAGGAATGCAAGAAATGCTGCAAGACTGTATGGCTGCCCACTTTGGTGGGGTGATGGGGCAGCATTTGACGCTGGGTGGATGATTTCTGCCAGGCTATTCTGCAAGCGTTAACCAGCTATTAACAGTAGGTGGTAGGAAGTCACGATTCCCTGGATGCCATAAAGCCAGACTTGCTGAGACTGCAGTCTCCTTGCTCCAAAATCCAGGCCTGCCATGGCCAACACTCTACCTCTCCTTGCTCTCTTCCCAAAAGCAGGTTGCTGATGCTCTCCCTGCTCTGCAGAGCTGCTTGGGGGAAACCTCCCTTCCTGGCTCTCCTGTACCCCATCACCCTGACTCAGGTTTTGATTTCCATCATTCCAACTCTTGCCAAACCAAAGGGTATTTCTTTGCTCCCTCGTTCACACTAGATGTTTATATAATAGGCTGGCCAGCTTCAATTAGGTCTGTGATTACTCACAGATGACAGCTCCAGCATAACAGTGTTTACCCTCAAACTCTATCTCCAAGTGTAGTCTGCGATATATTTGAGAAGGTATAAAACCATTAATGATGAAATAACTCTGCCCACGGGAGTGGAATTCCTTTTTAAACCTAAACAGCTGGCAACTGGGTAAAAATGTACTGAGGATATCAACCCCCTTCACCTGGAGATTTACCTATCCAGGCAAAAGCATCACTTTTTTGAGTTCTCCAGCTGCCTTTGCCTCAACACTGATATGTGGAACTCCTTGCTACAGGATTTATATTGTCTCAAATGAAGTTTACCAGCTGTACATTAAACATTTTCTGGTCTGTGTTTGGATGAAACTTCTGAATAATTTGCTTGTGAAACACTACAGCTGGTGGCTGGAAATGAAACAGCATTTTTTGGTCTGTTGCATTCACACCTATGGCACTTGGAGTGCCTTGGCAGGAGAAGGTAATGCAAAGGGAACATCCAAAGCCACTGTTTGGACATGGGTTTACTTCTTGGGGATTGTCAATGGGAATTGCTGGTCTCTGAAAATTGCATTTTTAGACCCTAGAGTCTATACCTTTGTGGGGGGCCCAGCCTGGCTGCCCTTACAGGCTTGGTACCCAAAACATTACCTGGGCAAGAGCTACAGCAGTTGAAAGGAAAGGTGAGAAGTGGCTTTGGTGTAGCTCAGAGACAGAAAATAGCTCTCCTCCATCCTACCACCTTAGGGGGCTGGATTGGCTGCAAAAGTATCCCAAGAGGGGGATACTGTCTCTCTCATAGTATCTTCTAGTGACAACTTCTATACGTCCCTGCAGATTAATCAGCTGTTTGAATTCTAATTAGTGCCAAACACTCTCAACAAGAAGAGGTGCTAGGCACATGCAACATGTCCATCTCCTGCCCAGGGCACAGCCTGGTCCTTCTCTGAGCCCTCCAGAACCACAGCCAAGACCTGAATCTGGCTATTGCCCTGGAAGGGAAAGCAGAGGCGTGGAAGGATAGGAAACTTCCTGGCTCTAATTCAAGGAACTCTTTTGTTTCAGGCACATTTAATATCTCAGAAATTACGAGTAGTGGGGACCTGGGTGAGCCAAAGGAGAAGGCGTGATCTGTGAGGCCAATTAAGAGGCCGATGGCACACGGTGAAACGGGAGCCCCTCGGGGGAGGCCAAGGTTACATAAATAAGTGTGTGAAGGAGCTGCACTGAATCTGCAGACACTCCACCACTAGTGATGCCCCTTTGAGTCTGGGAAAATTAAATATAAATAATAAATGTTTAACCGCACAGCAAATAAATACAATGAGGCACCTTTAAAAATTATACTAATAAACAGCAGGCTGTTGTCCTTCTGCCCAGGGTGGCTGAGCATCTTCTGCATGTCGGAGACAAAGAGCACAATGGAGGGACCCTGCTGGGGGGCTCTGCTCCACCAGCTTGTCTTCACCCCCACTCTGCCATCCTTGTGATGAGCCCCAGGACAACATTGAATAAATACCCAGCAAAACTGCAAATAAAATAGTGCCAGGCTCACCCAGTAAGAGTCAGAACCCCTGGACCAGATGCAGCTCACCTCTGCCCACATGATCCCAATAGGCTCCTTCTAGAAACCTGGGAGCAAGATCAGGGCTTGGGTCTCAGAGGAGAAGCCCAAAGCCTCCTTGTAATGATACAGATGCTCAACATGAGCTGCGAGGTCCCCGAATGGCTCTGTGTCAGCACTCACTTTACAATAAGAGCTCTACTTCTCAGCTTCCCTGTTTTCCTGCTTCCTTGGAAGAAGGGGAGGAGTGAAATGGAGATACAAAAAATAAAGGGGTCATTTATAGTTAAGCACATTAGGATGGGAGTGAGAGAATAAAGCGGGGAGAATGGCTCAGCTGGGGGCCTGCAGGGACTTGTTCTCTGGTGCTGGCATGGTCTTTACTAGGTCACTTGAACATTTTGCTCTCTGTGACAGAGCTCAGACCCAGGCAGTGCATCACCAGACCTGCTTGTGGCAGGCTGCAAGCAAACCCCTCACTATCCCCAAACCCAGACTTCCCCCACTTGTGCTAGAAGCTGTAGGTTATGGTTGACTCCTATAGGTGCCAAAACAGTCACCCCCAAGTCCAGGGGTGCTGGGCCATGTGGCAGAGAGCTGGGGATGAAATGCCTATCAAGTCTCTTTCACTACGAAGTAATTTCATTTCTCTCCAAATTCTACAGGGAAGGAGCAGGGCAAAAGACCTCTCTTGCTGTGATTATACATTCCCGGGCAGTTTAATTATAGTCTTCAGCTTCTTAAACACTTGTGCAATAAGCCCACAGAGAGCTGCCAGCCTACCGGAGTTAGTTCTTGGTTTCTTTTCCTCCCAGCCCCTGGGATTTGTTTCCATATTTACCAGAGTTCACTGGAGCCAAACTCTCTGAGGGGCTATGCTGGCTGTCACCAGGCAGCTTGTGCCAGGGCCAGAGGTGTCCTTCAAGTTGAGTTGACTCAGTGGCAGCTGGCACTGGTGTTTGGGTTTCTTCAGACCTGTGGCCTCTGCCCACCTCTGGTTTTGATGAGTCCCTGTGCCTGCCCTGAGCCCCCACATCTCACCTGTCTCTAATGGCTTGACATTCCCACTTAGGAGCCACTGTAACCTAGAAAACCCAGGTCCTGGGCATGCCACCCTGTGTAGGAAGCACCTAATTCTGGTGACAAATGTAGCACCTGGAGCTCACTGCTGGTTTTGACACCCAAGCAGAGACACAAATATTCTCCAGCCTTTATGTCCTTTCTCCATTTTAACTCATGGCTTCATTAGTCTAATTTGCTTCCAGGTTGGAGGATGAATAATGAGCCTCAGCCTGTGGATACATAATTAAGTTTTGATAGTGAATGTTTTTATCTAACCTTGTTTTCATTTTTATCTCACTACCTGAATTACAAGTTAGAGATTTAGGGCTACAAGTTTGCCTTGGTATTAAACCCAGCCCTGCACACCTACATGAGCTGTGACAGTGACTGCCATCTCCCAGGACAGTGTCCAATGGGGACAATACAGGGTGTCATTTCAGCCAGATCTAGTCATCAGGGTTGTTAAGGGAAAGAGAAATAGATAATAACAAAATGGCTTTTCTCCTGCTGCAGTTAACACACAATCCTTGGTCTGTGCAGGGTCTGTACACTGATAACTCCTTCCCAACAGCAAAGGTTGGAGCATCTTGGTGGGTCCCATGGTCTTTCTGGTTTGTTTTTTTTTTTTTTTAATGTAGTATCCAAACTCCATCTGTGTTTTTTTGTTTGTTTGTTTTGGGTTTTTTTGGTTTTTTTTTGTTCCCTCAGATGTAGCTGGCTTTGTTTCTACAATTATATCACGTACCAGCAAATTCTCCAGACTGTCCCCATCCCCCTGTGTCCTGCAAGTGCCTCCTCTGCATTACATGACCATTAAGGTCTCCATGCCCTAGGTGTCCTCACTGACTGGTGATTTTCTCCAGCCTTCCCGTTGTTCTTTTCAGCTCTGCAGGGTTTCCATCAGGCTTTTCCACTGATCTTTTTGGCCTCTCGCTGCTCCTACCATTGTCAGGAGGGTTTTCTGTGATTCCCTGTCTACAGTAGTTGTTTTAGGGATATAAACCAGAGCAACTGCTTGGGACCCAAAGGGTGCTCTCCAGGCTAAGGTGGGAGCAGAGCACATCTCAGAGCCCCAGCTCCTGCTCTGGGTGGGAGCCAAAGCACCGGCAGGCGAGGAGCCCAGGCAGGTACTTAGTACAAATGTTAATAGCATCATTGTTTATACTGTAGGATTGGAAAGGGTCTCCTGGGTCATCTGGGGCATTGCCCTTCAGTAACTCAGTCCATACTCAAACTATCCCAAGGGTATTTTTAGTTGATTCACGAATCCTTTTAGGAATTCAGCCTGGCGACGTCCGTCAGCAAACGATTCTTTTGCCTAATTGACTTCACTTTCTGCATGCCCTGTTTTAATGCTGCCTTCAAAGTTTGAAGATTTTTTTTTCCCCCCTCACCATGTCATCCACTGTTCAATTCCAGTAGCTTTTTCCCTATCTCTACTTTTTAAATATGTGTTACAGTTGCTTCTGTGATACTCGCCAATGAAGCCCCTGCTCCTGCAGGGCTGAGCCTCTCTGTGCCTGGTGAGATGGGCTCCACCAGGAGACCAGACAAAAGGACAAGGCTGGGAGATGACCCAGGGTGTCACCTTTACCCACATAACCTCCAGCAGCAGAGCTGGGAGCAGAGGGGCAGGAGCAGGTTGCCTCTCAGCTCCCATTGTGTGACTTCAACCATGCAGCTGTTTGGAGCATCCCCATCTCCCTCCATGTCCTCAGCTTTAGCTACTGACAAAATAGCAACAGACAGTGAGAGAAAAGAAAGAGGATTAAATAGGGAGGTTTTTTTACCAATTTTTTTTCTTGGTCATTAATATTCTTCTGTTTAGATGCCCTGCTCTGTACCATGTCATCACTGCTTTTTTTTTTTTTTTTTTTTTTCAGCAGAGCCAATTTTGAGCGTGCTGCGAGGAAATTTTTTCTGAGACGAGGTTGTCAGAAAGGCAATAAAGACACAAGTCAAGGGTCTGTTACCAACACACATCCCCCAGCTGAAGAGGTTTCGTTCCTACACTCACTCTCACTGCCTGAGGTCACTGTCCTTCAGACCTGCCTGCTGTTGGCTTGTGTGGTTGCTCCCTAATCAGCTTCACTAGAAGGAGCTGAAGCTACACACGAAGCTTTTGCTCCTCTGACTTGATCCATTCAGTGTGTGTTACTGAGTATCCTCAGCAGCACACACAGGGGTGTAACCCCCAGTAGGGGGTATACCAGGGTGGTAACACTTCTGCTGGCATCAGCCTTTCTTTGAGCTGTTCTTCATCCTTCCTGCCTCCTCCTGTGATGGTGAAAAGAGAAGATGGACAACAACTCGCATCTTCCTGTGATGCAAAGCTTTGATTCAGCTGTGAACTTAGCAGAGGTTTTATCCTGGGAATGTCTTTTTGTGTGCAACTTTTCTGTAGGAAGAGACAAGAAAGGAGGAAGCCTGGTGCAGGGCACCTGGTGCTGGTCAGATTGGAGCTTGAGTGACCTACATGACTCCTTGGGATCAGCCAGTCAGAATTTCTTTTCAATAAGCTATGCAAAAATTCAAGCTTGAGAAAACAATTTAATTTTTTCCAAGGAATGCTGCGTTTTAGAAAAAAAATAACTGTAAAATGAAGACGGTCTGATTTGATGAAGTCAGCAGAGCTGTAGGCAGGACAAGGACCATGTTCTCCACATCAATCTCCAATTCATCCTCAGAGCCAGCTGGTAAATATTTGCTTCTTCTAGTGATCAGCTGAAAGATTCTTCCATTCCCACAATATTACTATCCTTGCAAACTACTTTTATTCTAGTGAAAAGCAGAAACCTAAATCCTGACTGTTTTTAATTGAAAACAAAGGGGGAAAAATATTAAAATTATGTTGCTATAATAAAGGTGTGGACTGTAGTTTCAATAAGTACTTTCTAATTTTCTCCTGAGTACTCTGATGCTTAAAAGCTCTGCTAAGAGAGTATTTTTGTGTAACTGAATTTATCTGGTGCTTGGCAAATTGATCATGCCAAGTGGATTCACAGTGCAAAGGTGAGCAAGCCTTAATCTTTCCTCCTTCTTCAGCATCTTCAGCAGAAACCTAAGACTTTTCATGCCCCATGATACAACCATGATTTGGGGTGTTTGCATAGGACAAGGCAAACCAGAGGGTGCATGGGTAGACCTGAGTGGTGCAAGTGACCTGCAACATTTGGGAAAACAAATGAGGATAATCATGGTACAGCACTGGAATAGAGCTCAGAGAGGTCCTGGGACCCCTGTCCTTGGAGATGCTCCCCCCACTGCACGGGGCAATGCACGGCCTGGTTTGACTCTGACCTCAGCCTTACCTGAAGCTGGGGTTTGATCAGAGCCCTCTGGATGCTCCTTCCAGCCTTGATGCTTTGGTGTCTTTGTCCCAATAGAGCACCCTCATGGGCCACCTGTGGGTCCTTGCAAGTGGACCCTGGTGGCATTTGATCTCCAAAGAGAACCAAGGCTAGGCTCCCACCAGGACAGCTCTCCCCACCCAACACAACAGTCCTTTCCCCAGCACTCACTAATAACTGCTTCTTAAAGCACCTCAAGTTTTCTTTGAGGAGGAAGGGAGCATTAAAATCCTTTCCAAATTATACAGAGGCCTTTGTTATTTTAAGAGACTTTCACTCCCCCTTCTCAGTTTGACTTTGTTACCTGATGCCCAAGGAATGCCATTTTCCCCTCTATTAAATGTTTTAACCACGTACTAGTTCCATCTTAATGTTAGCATCTTTAATAGTAGAATATTACCATATTAATTGCTATTGTGAACCAGAAGATACTTATATCATCCAGGCTTTCATTACAGTCATGGAGGGATTTTTCCTACTGAGTCAAAAGTGACCACTTTCCTTAATCCCCTGTTTAAAAGCCCTGCGATTCCTCCTGACGTGCCTAGGACGAGGGTGGGCAGCGTTTTCCCAGGGACAAACTTGGAATTAAAGGCATCAATTTCCCATGGAACTGCAACCCCTTCCCAACCTGCTTGCGGGGTCTCCCGGCAGTCGGGTGGTGGGGCAGTCAGTTTTTAAGCAATTAAGAGACATCAACCCCCACACACACCCCCGGGCCTCCCCTGCCCGTGGCGGGGAAGGGAGGACAAGGGGGAATTAGCCGGGAGAACAATAGGGATTCAATAAAGCCCGGATCAGGTTGCAGCCCTTTTGTCGCCGGGACTCGTGCCGGGGGTTAATGGGGCAGAAGGAGATGGGAGCAGGGCGGCAGCAAGGCTGGGACACAAAGGCCAAAACACACGAGCTCCGAGGGGGACAGATGGGGACGGGGGAGGAACCGGAGAGGGGGGAGACACTGAGAGGGAAGGGGACCGCCGCTGAGCAGTGAGTGGGGATGTTTTTTGTTCGTATGGATTTTGGCGGGGCGGCGTTGTTTTATTCTTGAGGGGTTGGGTTATTTTTGATTGCAGGGTGGGGGTTGTNCTCCAGTCTCCCCCTTCCCCCCACCCTCCCGGTCCCTCCCGGCTGTTTTTTTCCTCCCCGGGCGCATCCCAACATCTTTTGATCTTCTGACAAACGAACCCGCAGCTCCCCCCGCGGGAGAGTCGGGCCGGGGGCAGCCGCTGGCGAAGTTTCCCCGGGGGTTTTCACCGCTGCCCCGGGAAACTCGGGGTTCCCCCCTCCCCAAAGCTGGGCTCCGGGGGGGTGCAGAGCTGCGGGCCACCCCTAGCAGGCGCTGCCCGCCCTCCGAGCGCGCACAATGCAGCCAGTGCTGGTTAATTAACGTGCAAATCGCGTAGATTAAACGACTCTAAATAATTAGCCACAGATCCTATAAACAGGATAACATATTTAATTAAGCGGCGATGTAGATTTTGGAAACAGTTAATGCATTTTTAGAAGAGCTGCTTAGATCTCACTTTTTCCCTCTAACTTCAAGCGCCGGGCGAGCCCGGACCGGAGGCGGGAGGAAGGGATGGAGGGATGCTCGGACCGGGCTGGACCCGACCGGAGCGGGGGCACCGGGGACTTCAGGCGAGGTTCTCCCGGTGGCCCCAGGCCGGTTCCCCGCCTGTGGTCCGGCACCAGGGCGGGGGGAGGACAAGGGAGATCTGGAGGTAGTGGTGGTGGGGGGAGGGAGGGAGAAGGTAAGTGAAAATAAAATCCAATTTCATTATATCAATCAAATTTAATTGGCAATTTGTATAAGCAATGACCAGGCTGGCTTTAGGTAAAACTATTAAAGGAAAGTCGGGTTGCTACTAAAATTCTTGGTTAGTTAATTAGTGTCTGAACTGCAGAGGAAAAAGATCCTCAGATTTACTCTCTACAAAGAGAGAGCAGCACAGACAATTCATTAAGCAGGCGGCTTGTAAATTAGAGCTAAGTTAACCTGATTTCCCTTAATTAAAACATCTTTTCTCGTTTACGATGTGGATATAAGTAGATCTCCAGGGTTTTGAATTTTCTACAACAGCAGATGGTCAAGCTAGAAGCAGATAATAGTTAACGCTTTCTCTCTAGCAGATCCGAACAACGTGAGCCGCCGACCCAGGCGGGGATTAAAATTAAGGGGAACAAAGAGCTGTTAACCCTTTGGCGTGCAGGGTCCCGATAATAGCGGTAATCATCTGCCACCCCAGCCCGGCCACCCCCCCTGCCCCATCCCC
>JAAWXA010000035.1:5360780-5390520 GCA_038090715.1 Florisuga fusca | reverse complement strand
GCTGGCGGGGCCGTTCCCGGGGCGACGGGGCTGGGCACCCTGCTGGACCTCGGGACGACTCCGTCCGCACGGGAGTGAGGATCCCGCTCCCTGTCTGCACCCTCAGGTTCCCCGTGTGCACTCCCAGCTCTCATCCCCGCCGGCCCCTCCGCTCCGAGGGGGAAACCCCGGTCCCTGTCGTCCTGACCTGAGCCGCAGTTGTTCCAGAGGTGTCGACTCCAAGGGATACCTGCCCTGGGAGGAAGGGGGTTCTCCCCATCCCCTCTTCCTCAGCAACCACCACCCTTCCACCAGCACCCCACAAGCGAGCGGTCCCACTCATTCCCCGCGCATTTCTCCCCCTCAAAGTGCGGTGCCACATGCGCGGCCCCATAGATACTGGGGCAAATAAATAAATAAACTCCAGCCTCCTATTTTTATGAGCCATTTAACTCCGAAATAGACCTCCAGTATCTAGTTCTAGCGCTGGATTTCCATATCCAGTCACTCAGCCCTGCTTATCTTCATGTATGGCTGCCTCATGTTTAACACACAATTACATTTTCTCCCTCCAATTCCATTACAAATGGAATCGGGGAGGCATTGTTTGAAGAAATGTACTGCTTCAGTTCTAGTTATGTCTTACAATGCACGGAACAGTGGAAAAAATCTAGACACCAAAGAGTCAACAGACACAGACACAGGGAGCCCGGCCCCGAGCGGAGCCCGCACCCTTATTTACTGCAAACAAACTGCTGCCCTGCGGTGGGCCGGCCGGGAAAGGGGGCCCGGGCAGAGATAACCAAGCGATGGGAAGTTAATTAATTGCATTAAACTATTGACTAACTACCTAGCTCGATCGTAATTCATTTAGAGAATATTAAAATCTGAGGAACAATAATAAAATTGATGCCGATTCCCAGCGGAGGGAGATGGCCAGCAAATTGGATACTTTTCTTAATCTGGCGTAAATAATAACATGTCTGTTCCCACTCCCTCTCAGGCCAATTCCCCTATCATTTATTCCAGGCTCAAAAGCCTGCTTCCATAATTGATATCAGTTACTCAATGAGTGCTTCTTGCATTTGTTCTTGTTATCCATTATAATTACAAAGTTCAGCCCGGGAGGGAGCTGGCCCGATCCGGGCGGTGCGGCCGGGAGCCCCGTGGGGGATGCTGAGCCCCGACCCCTCCCGAGGACACGATCCGGAGTGGGGTGAGGGTAAGGATGGGACAGTGGTATTGCGCTGCCGAGGAAAGGGGCTCTGGGAAAGCCGGCTCAGCTCCCGTCCCGGGAAACAGATGGGTGCACCGATTATAGGACTGTGGGTGCGGGGGACTCCGGGGGCCTCTCCCCCTAGCCCGGGTCCCCACTTCCCCCAGCCGAGCTGCCGCACCCGGCTCCGCTCGGTGCAGATATTACTATTTCGTTATTTATTCACTTATTTATTCATTTATAAAGTGTTTACTTAGCTTGGTGCAGATGTAACATCTCATTTACAGGTTGGCCCCGGGGCAGAGAAACAATTGGCAACAGAGGAGGGGAAAAAATTAAATAATAAAAAGAAGAAGAAGAAAAAAAAAAGAACTCGGGAGAATAAAAAGGGATAGAGGAGGGAATGCTGTCTGACGGGAGAGACCCACCCCGCCTCCCTCAGGGAAACTGAGGCACAGGGTGCCTGGGCCGGGGGGGTGGATGTGCCTCCCGAGAGGGTGCAAGTTGGGGCCCTCGCTGCCGGTGCCCGTCGGGGCTGAAGATGGTCCCCGCGGCACCACGTCCCTTGTTTTCCTCCCTCTTGCCCGGCAGCAGCCTCGGGCCTGAGTCCCGGGCACCGCCGGAGCTCACGGGCGTTGCTTTTCCAGCGGCTTTTGCCAGGAATTCAAGCGTTCCCCGTCGGTTCCCAGGCAGCAGCAGGGGTATGGGATTTGGGGAGCGGGACGTGCCGGAGGCGGGGATCGAACCCACGACCCTCGGAGGGTCCGTGCCCCCCAGGCGGGCCCCGAGAGTGGGGGGGGTGGCCCTGGCAGCCCCTCCGCATCCCTTCACATGGGCGCTGACGGGCGGCAGCTGCTGATTGTTTAAACGAGGAAGCAGTTGCTTAGCAACCCATAGGAGGCTCATTACCGAAGCCACAGTGATTAACAAAAAAGGGTATGAAAGTAAAATGGATTAATTATTTAATTAACTAATTGATGATCAACTTCTTTTTAATTATTCACTTAATTAAAGAAGTGTAACTACAACACTGCCCTTATCAAGTGTGTTGATATACTGACAAGATTTCAAAGACAAAAAGGAAAAGAAGAAGAAAGGGGAAAAAAAAAAAATCTTGCCTGCTACAGGCACTGCAGATCTGAACCACACGCAACATCTGGGGACTTCTCACCCTGGAACACAGCTGTGGCTCCAAAACTTTCCTGTAAGGGGCTGGGGCAAGAGCTTCCATCCCAGAAGGAGCAGCACTATTGCTCTGAGTTATATCTGTTTCCTGCTGCCACTCTGCAGAGCATAAATTCAGCCGGGCTGTGCTCTAAGGAAGAGTTATGGAGGCCTTGCTGCCTCTTAAATCCGGTTGATCTTTTCCTCTTAACTAGACGATGGTTCAGCTGCATCTGGTCAGACCCAGTGAGAGAGTTATAGATGGTGATGGTTGCAAACTTCTCTGAGCCTTTTACCCAGACAGAAGTGTTTGGCTAAGTCTGGAGTGAAGGACCCATCTTAGGGGTGACTGAAGTATGTGAAGGGACTGGGGACATCCCAGCCTGGCACCTGTGTTCAGAAGAAGAGGGGTGAGCATCCAAAGCAACCTCAGGGTGTGTGTGATGTGTGAGAGCCCTGGATTTCCCAGGCAGGGGAGGTGGAGCCAGGTGATCTTTAAGGTGTTTTCCAACTCAAACCATTCTGTCACTCTGTGATTGCCAGCCACAGGGTCCTGGAAGCAGGGACCGTGGGGTGGGAGTGCAGGAATCCCTCTTCCCAAGTTGTTCTCAGAGACAGCAGTAACACGTAAGTGATTTTGCTTTCCAAAGGATTTGTCTTCTTCTGTCTGCCCAGCAAGTGTCTGGCTTTCCCTGTATCACACTAATTTTGGTTTTTTTGTTGTTGTTTGTTTGGTTGTTTTTTTAAAGTAAACAGTGCAGCTTGTCGAAACCATTCACCTCTCTTGATTAATTTACCCCTAATGACAAAGATGGTTCTGCAATCAGCAGGTAAATGCAGGGAGTGAATTCTGCTTGGTTTTGCCTGTTAGAATGGCTGAGGAGGGAGAGGGGGCTGGCGCCGAGCTGAGGGGAGGTTGGTGCTGCAGAACCCAATCAATTCTATTTACCCACCCAAGGTGTGATTGGATTTATTGTCAGTGTAAAGAAGACAAACCGATCACTTCTGCTCGGTGCAGTATTGGCAGCTCCAAGATCTGCTGAAGGAGGAGAAACTTGTGAGAGTTCAGCTTGGGTTTTTTTAACCCTCTTCTGAAATGCTCGGGGGCCTGGTTTGCCTGGAGCCCACTCAAAGAATCCTCATCCTTGTTGTCACTAGGAAGAGGGGCTGGAAGCAGCAGGGCATGGCGGGTTGGTGCAGCCTGGGAATCCCAGTGGTGCAAACCAGGAGGGCTCTGTGGTCACAAGCATGGGGCCACAGCAGCCACAACCCCTTCAGGGTGGCTGGATGCTGGGTGGCTTCCTCAGGAGACAGAGGGAAGTCACTGGAGATAGTGGAATGTGGGAAAGGGGAGGAAAATAACTCTTCTGTCCTCACCAAAGATGAAAAAACTTCCAGTGCTTCGCAGGTAGGCAGAAAGTCAGGCAGGTCTGTCTGAGGTGAAGCAGCAGAAGGATGGACAAGGCAGTCTAACTTGTCCCTCACCAGTTCCCTGGGCCTCCATCAGGTCTTAAAAACATAAACCAAACCTTCCCCTCCATTTGAATCATGTATCTAACCCCCTAACTCTCTTAATGAAGCAGAGGGACGTTGAAATTGTTCTGGCCATCTTGAGGGGGAGGAGGGATTATATATTTCAGTCATGGTTATGGTATGGCTATTTATGATACCACAAGATAGACAGGTATATCCATTGTATAATCAGGCATACAAATTATAATCCCCCCAAAGACATTTAATAACAATTTAATATACTGACTGCTGGACGTAGGGCATCAGCAGATTAGGAATGAATGTGAATGAGGGTTTCAATGAGGGTTTCAAGGACTCTGAATGCTTATGCTATGAGCTTCTGTCCTGCAATTTTCCCTCCTGGTGCCAGGACCAATGCTGGTGAGGAGGAAGGGTCTCTGATCCCTGGGGTCCCTCTCCCAGGTGGCAGCATCTCACATGGGTGCATCACCCTGACCACAGACTGAGCTCAGAGTGAGCTGGGTGTGCTGGGTACCAGGAGCATCTCCATCCTCCTGACCAGCTCCCATTTCTCAGGCTGCCATGGGGGTCTCATTACCTCTGCTGGAAGCTGTGGGTGTGCTTAGATGTGCTCTGATACTGTCTAATTTTCCTGGAGCTGTACAGGGGGGTCCCCACTGGCATTAGCAGGAGCTGCTGGAGCATATCCAGAGGAGAGCTACGGGTGCTCACTCTTGCAGCAGAACTGCTCAGGGGTGTCTCTGTGACTGTGAAATCAGGCCTTTAGAAAGCATGGATTATTGAGTGAGTAGATCTAGGCAGCTCCTTTAAGGCCATTAGTCCTCATATACACCTGGTTATTTTACGCTGAAAACATCCAGGGGTGAGTATATTATTTTTAGGGTAGGGGGTAGAAGGAGGAGCATTTTTTCTTTCGTAGGAGTAAGTGACAATAACTACAGGAAATCAACTAAAACAAAGAGAGACATGTGTCTAATAAATAAAACCATATTCTGACATGGCAGCAACAGCATTGCAGGCTAAGTTCTAATCCAGTGAGGTTTTGTAGGCTTGGTTTGGATGGCAAAGAACTTCAAACCTTATGCCTTAAGTAGAAGGACAGGGTACAAAAGTCTTTAAATCTGTGCCAGGGAAGCATTATGAATCTAAATAAATGTGCTTTGCAGGTATCATCCTTTGCAGAAAGACCAGTCCAGCTAAAAAACCTTGCTCTGTTTTGAAACAACAACATGGAGATCATGTTTTCTGCTTCATCACTTAAGCAGAAACATGATTGCTGTTTGCATTGTGCCTTTGATACAGACAGCAAACACTGTGTAACAGATGAGGAGCACCTCTCTCCCTGCTTCTATAAGGAGGTGTGTAAGGGGGCTTCCACCGCCCAAATTTAACAGGGGAGAACCAGGAGAGGTTTGGGTTGGAGTCAGAGCACCTGAGCAAGGGGAGCTGGGTGTGGGAAGGGCCAGTGGCTTTGCTTTTCAGCAGCAGTACAGAAACTTACATTCTTGTTGGATAACACCACAGTCATGCAGAAAACAGCTAAAGAGTCACCTAACACAGCAAGGGATCTCACTGATGCTGAACACTCAATGTGTCCCCAGTTCCTTATCCAGCTTTCAGAGTTGCAGTTTTTACAAGGTGGTTTTTTGTTGTTGTTGTTGGTTTTTTTTTTTTTAAATGTTTTTTTTCTAAAAGCGTGACCTCCTTGCCAGCCCCTGTTCTTTTGGTTCATAAATGCCCCTGGAAAGTCAGATGTCGCTGGGGCTCTGGCTGCCAGTGGGGCTGAGAGGCTTCTCTGCCTGGCCCTGTGCCCCAGTACATGGGCTGTACTGGGGATGAGAGATGATTCAGTCTTGGGAAATGCTAAAAACTCAAAATAAAGGAGATGGTCTGTAAACACACCCCTGGACTGAATCCAGTAGGCACCTTCAGGCAGAGATTGAAAATCTTTATCCAGTTACCAGAGTGTTTCTATAGAGGGTTAACCTGGCTTGGCTTTAATGGAAGGAAATTAGTGTGGGCTCAGGCTCTTCATTAGGACAGGAGACCAAGACTGTCCCTACAGCTGTCCCACGGCTCCTGGATGGTGACTGTGAGCCTGGTCTTTATTTTACAGAGGAGGACCTCACACCAGGTCTTCTTCTCTGCAAGCAGGATGTGGTGTTAGCCAAGCATGAGAGAAACTGCTGTGTGACAGTGCTCCTTGCCCTTGGAGAGAGAGCACCAGGAGTGGAGAAACCAGGTCAGTGCTTACAAGGGATCAAATACCCCAGTGATGGGCATGTTACACTCTGACCTTGCCCGCTTGGGAGAGATTCAGGGCTTGTTGGTGTCAGCTAAGCTGGCTCAGACACTGGGTCTCAGCTTCAGCCATGCCCTCTCACTCTCAGGCTTTAAATCACCTCCAGCTCTCCTATTTCTGTGGGCTCATCTTCCCTCCTCAGGAACCTCTACATCAAAGCCAGGCCAGGAAAAATACACTGCTGACTTCTTTAAAGGATCCTAGGCGTTGTGATTACAGGATCCAGCAACTACTTTTCCAGAGCTCATGAGCTTCTTGAAAAATCTCCAGGGAGTTTCTCTCTGGGGGAACTTTATATTTTCCGGCTGATTTTTAAAACTGTACTGTTAACACCACAAGATATTTTAAAAATTATTATTATTATATTTTTTTTTTAAGCACCAAACTCTTGATGGATGCTGGGTTTGTAGGAGCTATAAATGTAAATTGTTTTTCCTCTGGCCACTTGTGTTTTATTTGAAATGTACAAAATCTGACTGTGTAGTTCTGAGAGCTGGCCTAGAGATCAGCAGAACTCCCAAGTAGTTTGTCTCCTATCAAACGGCATTAATAATTTAGTCTCTAATTAAAAGTGAGGTCAAACAATGAAAAATGACTGAGCTAAATGGTTAGGCTGCGATGTATTAAAGTGACTGGTGGGTTTTAATGGATGGAAGGAGTGTTGTTGTTTGTTTATGCACAAAACACTTCCAGTCAAAGACTGTAGGAGTCCTGAGGAAATGTATTTAACTAAAATCTTCTGCAGGTTACAGAGTCAATGTTTCGAGCAGACATTTTTAACACACCTTTTATTTCCTTCAAATTGCTCAGCTACCTGTAAAACAGCTTCTCTTAATGATGAGGGGAGAAAAAAAACCAACTGCTTTGATGCCTCTCAGGCTTGTTCATCAGTTCATGTTGCCACTAAGGGGATCTAAGACATCATGGGAAGGGTATTTTGGAGGGAGCTTGGTTTTATGTTCTGGAAGGTGGACTGGGTGTCTCTTCCCAGCCTAGTCGGTGGCTGCTGCTGCTGCCTGGAGGGATTTTGGGAAGTGCCTGTCATTAGTGTGATTACTTTATTTGTCAGCAACCTTCCCCCAGCAGCTAACCCTGCACTGAAGAGCACAGTCCTGCCCCGGCAGCTGAGTTTCCAAAGAAAAATGGGAAAGAGAACGAGGTTGCAGCCCTCGATGTGCAAGGAGGGAACCCGAGAGATGGAAGACTCAGATCCTTGTGGGAATGAGCCATGGGCAAGTAAACTGGGTTTTTGGACCATCTGTCATGGCTCTTGCCAAAACCAGGAGTGTCTAAAGTCCCCAGCCAGGACCTCATCCACAAGACCAACCTTCCCACCACACTGGGGGGTGTGTGTGTGCTTGGTGCTGCACCTTTCAAGGGAAACTGCACAACCCTGTGTTGGCAGGACATGCTCAGCTTCACGGAAACAGGGAGAAGTTTCCCACTGTGGGCATGAAGGTATGGTTGAGTAGGTCCTCTCCTCTGTGTCAGTTACCTGGAAAACTTTCTGACCCCAAAGCCAAGGCACCGAGATCCTTGAATGACAGGAGCACAGAATTCACAGTTTGTGGGGGTATCCCTGGGGACCTTGGGTTCCACTTGCAGAGCTCCAGGGTTAGGGCATTGGCTCTTGTGGTTAAACAGACACCTTTACAGGAAGGCTGAGGAGAAGGTGACAACCTGTCTTGATTATGACAAACAAAACCAGGCTCTCTCATCCCAAATCTGAGCCCAGAGGTGCTGCTTTGTGCTGTCCATGCACAACGGGAGAGAATCAAGGTTTTAACCTGAGGTAGGAATAAGTACAGACCCAAGAAGGCCACACTTCTTGAGAGTACTGTTTGCAGCCAAGAAAGGGAAAGAGAAGTCCCTAGCCCTAAATATTTAGCTTCTATTTATTTAGCTGGCAATCTTTATACAGAGACGAGAGAAAGTTGGAGGTTTGCACCTATTTCATTTAACACCACTTAACTCCTGGCACTGGCCCAATATGTCTCCATTAAGTGGAGACTTTGCAAAAATTGTCCCAATTAAGCAGCAGTGTTGAGATTTGATGTTGTTAGACTAAACTGGTTCCCTGGGAGATGTCCTAATGAGGTATCCATCTTGATTAAGTGCAGACCCGTGAGGTGCTTCCCAATTAAAGGATAGAGATTGCATGTAGATTATCCAAATTTTATTTTTATTTATTTATTTTTTAAAGTCATTTGTAGCATCTCCTCTGTGGATGACTCCCCATGGACAGTGTCTGTGTTTGCTTTGACATGGTAGGTGGCTGCCCAGACCCATCACAAGTGGCCATGGATTGCCAGCACCAGGTTTTCTATCTAGGTCTCCACATTCAGAGGAGCTGAAGAGGATGATTCAGTGAGTGAGAGACAACCAGGTGCTGGTTGCATTCCTACATGTCCATACAACTTCTTTTTTTTTTTTTTTTTTTCCTCCCCACAGGTTGTTTATGGGCTTACACTGGGTCTTGACAAAGCAACTTGCTCTCTCTGTTTCGAGTCATCTTTTTGAAACAGGGAGAAAAGCACTGGAGCTGAGGAGGAAACTGTTACTGGTAGGAAGATACCAGTTTTTTATAAGGGCAACCTGGGTGTGTGACCGTGGTGAGAGGCTGGAAGGGGGGAAGATGCTCCTTCCCTCACTCCATCTCACTGCTGTAGCTCCAGAGTGCCACAGAGGTGCCTAACAAGGAGGCAGAAGGGGAGCTCCAATAGGAAGTCCCCACTGCTTTTAAGGAAAAAACCCCAGATTTCTCCTATGAGAGTGGTGCAGCTTGTGACAGCATCCCAGGGAAGCTGTGGAGTCTCTGTCCTTGGGGTTTTGATCAGCCTGGTCTAGGTTTGAAGCTAACCTTGCCTGGGGCAGGAGGGTGGATGCAGGAGCTCCAGAAGTCCCTCTCAATGCAGGTGTCTCAGCAAAGCCACATTTTTGGGGCTGGGGCTTCAGGTGGGCTCTGGGGCTCCAACCCTCCAGGGCTGCACCAAATCAGTGCAGAAACCACCGGGGCTGCCTGGGGCAGTTCAGGACTTGGTGGAGTATGAATTGGGAGGGTTTGGGGAAAAGGGCATTGCTAAAAAACCCTGGTTGGTGTTTGGAGAATGAAGAAACCACCTGAGAATGAGTTTCTTCTATAAAAAATAAGAGCCTTGCTTCTTCCCTTTCAATAACTTTCACTTTAGTTTAAACCAACAAATGCCCATTTGTCAAGTGTTAATATTCACCCAATGTCCAGAGGACATACCTTGAAAGTTATTTATAACAGGATTTTTTTTTTTTTTCCTTCCAAGGAAACAGTGTTCTCATTCCATATTTCTTCTGTGCTACAGAATTACCAATCAAGTGTTTTGGACTAATTTTAAATACAATTATAAAGAATGTGATTAGGACAAATGCAAAAGAAGTTAAACATAATCAATTCCTCAGTGCAGCCTGGTGGTTTACATTTTAGTATCATTTAAGGGGATTTGCACCAACCTTTTGTAGTAGATTAAAGGCAGATATTTTGTTTGTTACAATCAAACCTATGATTTCGGTTTTATAAATTTTTAAAATATTAATTATAGTTTGAAAAGTACACGGAGGTGAATACATTAACTAGTTTCCTGCTTAGATAGCAACTATTTGGTGTTTGGCATTAGATTAGCAAGGAGCAGGTTGGGAATTTTAATCCACCTTGTTAAGTTATTAAATTTTCTTTATTTACATACAGATCTTACTTTCATTAACATTGTAACAGGTGCTCATTAACAATTTATCATTTGCAAGGCAGAAATGAAAGGAGATTTTGCTACAAAGTTTTCTCTTCTGAGTGTCTCAATTATCCCATGTAGCAAGCCCAAAACAATTATAAATGTTGGTTTGCAACAATGTTAAGAACTTGGGCCCACAGCATAAAAATCGGTGAATTTCGGGCATTTCACTGCTTGTAGTTTCCCTCTGTGTAGATGAAGCTTCTTTTCATTTTAAAAACAGAGGGGTATTTTCAGGCTAAAACATTTCCTACACTAAAAGTATTTGGGTTCATGAATGTATGGACCCGTTACTCCACCCCACTTACTCCCAACTTAAGTGAAGACTAATAGAATTTTAATATGATCTGTAATCACAGGAAAAACTGTAGTTCAAAATTCCTGAGCATCACTTCAGTGCTATTGAATAGCCCTGGATCTAATTAACATGATCATTTGCAGAGCCCTCGGAGTGCTATTTTCACAACCTTTTTATATTCGGAAAACAGGGGGTTTATGGTTTCTTTCTTTTTTTTTTTTTTTTTTTTTTTTTTTTCAGAGGAGAAGGACACAGCATAATTCCCTTCTCCTTCCTGCCTCCCTGCTCCCTCCTCTTCCTCTGCCTTTCCCAGGCACCCAGGACCCACCCTGCCAACCCCACCTTGCCTGCAACTCCCTAAAGCCCTGGAGACAGCTGGAGGCTATGGAAGTTTTACTCCTAAAAGTAACATGCTTGTCATGCCTATGGCTCTCTTTAGCATCATATTTTCCTTTTGGAAGGAGGTGAGTGAGTCTCCAGCACCTCTTTCATCATGGCCACCTCTTCCCCATCCCTGAGTCTCCAGGAGCTCTTGGCAGCCAAGGGCTCTCTCTGACAAGGTGGTTTGTTCTGGCAAAGCACCTGAATAGCTGTGGGCTTGGCACCACTCTGTTTTGCAGGATAGAGCCCTTATTTGAGCCATTGTTGTTTGCAAGCCTTCCAGCAAAGCAGGTACATTTGTGGTGATCCGTAACACGTGGGTGACTGAGAAGCATTCCTCAGGCTTCCAGCTCTTGCTACACCTAGGAATTCAAAACCCAGTTTGGGATTGCTTTTCCCTGTGCTATTTGATTTGTCATCTGGGGTGGGTGCATAATTCAGGCTGCAAGAAGCTCCTGCAGGATCATGTTTTCTTCCACATAAAAAAGCTTTGATGTTCTTGGAGCACATCATGTGCTCCAGGACAACTCTTGCCTTGGCTGACGGTGACTCTGTGTATGGTGAAAATAACTTTAATGCTCCTCTAAATATATTTTTTATCATTTTAGGTAAAAATAGCTTATGGGGACTTTAGAAGTTTTAAGCAGATCCAGCTATTGATGGTCACTGTCCACTTCATCACTGCTGCTTGTGTACTCTCCCAGGATGTGATTAGGGGAGATGTTCCCCTACAACTACCACAGTTCATCCCAGGTTGAGAAATCAGCACCCTAGCCCCCTCTGTTCTCCTTTCTACTAGATTTCAAGTAGTTTACACCAGAACTGGAGGACCTCAGTAGCCTTATTTGCCCTCTCTTCATGAACCTTATCTGAAGCAGCAAGAGGCAAGATGAATCACCCCTGGAAAATCCAGCACCACCAGCTTGGTTTGGGAGCAGTCATGTCTAGTCCCAAATATGATCAAACTCTTTTTGGCTTCTCCTTCAAAACGCATTTTGTGATCCTGGCTTCAGTCTTTGTTTTGCCACTGGCAATTTGTCTTTGCTTCTCTTCGAAGCCCAGTGACTGCTTTTCAGTGTATTTCTGGACCGTTGGTTTATTCCAAGCTGCAAAGTGATTCTCCTTCTGTAATTTGAGGACTTTTATGGATTGAACATCAAAGTCTGTGAGTCTCGCTCTGTCTCTCAAGACTGATTAGAGTTTTCCTAAATCCTTTTTAATTTATCATTGCTTTCACAAATCCAAGCCACGAAGTGCTGGATTCCTGACCGGTTTTATTTCATTTCTCTGCCCATTGTGGCTTATGTCAAGGGTTGGGACAGTTGGTTTCGGCTTTAGTGTGGGCTGATTGCTTTCTTCCACAACCAAATTACCATGGTAGTGATTAGAGGAACCAGGTGGGAGAGGTGAGCCTGGGAAAGGTATATCTTGAAGGAGATCTGCTTTGAAAGACCTAGAAGTGCGATCTGGTTCTTTTTTTGTCTTCAGGGTGCATATCGGGCAAGTAAACATTTTAATGGTGTCTCTGCAAAGCTCACCTTGTGTTCAATAAAAGACAGAAAAATGTGGAGAAAGGACAAGTCCTGGTAGCTTCTCTCTGACCCTGAGTTGGACAATATCTGCAACCCTGAGCTGTGATGTATGTGAGGCATCTCACAAGGTCCTGAGCTGGCATTGGTGTGTGGATACCACTTGAGGTTTGTCCTGCTGGGTTTTTTTGGTGTGGTAACATCATGCTGCAGGCTTAGCCCTGCCCAGGACTCCTCCAAACTTCCCTCATCCTCCCCTGCTCGTGCCTACAGCACTGGCATCCCTCGCCTGTGCATGGATCCCATGCCACGGGACAGTAAACCTGCAAGAGCATTTTGTTTTAACAGACATAGAAAATTAATTCCCACAAGTGACAGTAAAAAAAGGACACAGGTGGAATACCTTCTGCTTCTACTCTCTTCCTACCATCCATTTTGTTGAAGCTTCTGCCTTGCTTCACTCTAACAAAATCTGCACAGCAATGATGTCCTTGATTGTGCTATTTTAAAAAGTAATTTCCCCCACCCCTGAAAGTTTTTATCTACAGCATTTTTTATTTTTTTTCACTGACTTAAAGAGCCTGGCCTTTCCCTTTCTCAAAACAAAATAGGCAGTGCCTTTATTTATCCTGTTGGTACTTTAAACTACATTAAGACAAATGGGCCCAATTATAGATGTGTACCAGAATAGGAACATGTGTTCTAGCATATGTGATACTAACCTAAGCAGACATCTAAATGTACTTCTCAGATAACAAACATTACATACACACATATTTATTAAACTCAGCAACAGCCTTTTCCATCCTTTTAGCTACTTTTAAACAGCTGGTGAACTGTCAAAACCACGTTAAATATTTTAACAAACAAGTTAAATATTTTCCGTTGTTTCCCTGTCGGCAGTCAAAATTCAGGACGGAATAATCCAACAGCTTTTTGTAAAATGCTTGAGGAAAAGCAGAGGACCATTTTATTTGGCTAGAAGTTTTCAGCCAACTTTTCAAGGCACAGAGTAAGCTCTGCACCTGGGACCCAGCGAGCTGCACTGCGCACGGCATCTGCAGCGGGGAGGATGGCTTGGACTCCCTCCCGAGGGGTTTATCACAGGTTAACACAGTGGATTAGATCATGGAAAGCTGGTAAATGTTTATTTATGGTGCCTGGGTGTTTATGATGCTATTCTGCTCAGTTCCTGAGTTGTCTCTCCATGGACCTGGTCCCGAAAGCCTGGAGAGAGTCGCATGCGTGGTTCCAGCTGCGCGGAGGTGCGTGGCAGTGGAGCCTTCCTGTGCTTCAAGGCAAGCTGGGAGCTCCAAATAGCAACGATTTATATCACTAAAAGTCAGAAAGGATTTGCAAACCTCCCGTTCTATTGCTATTTAAGCTCAGCAGAGAAAATCCACAGTGAAAAGGCAACAGGGCAAGAGGCTTTTTATTTTTAATATACATAAAAAAAGGTGAGTATTGTAACATGTGAGCTGGAGATAATGACAGGTGAATGAGAGGAAAGACAGCAACGCATCTAGCAAAGTGTCAGATTGATAAATAAATGAACAAAGACAGGAGAATAAAAGGCTGTTATGAAATACATCAAATCTGATGTGATATGGATCGTGTTGAGGGAAGTTCAGTCTTCCTTTGCCAAGACAGGAGTCAAGGACAAACAGTTTGTCTGCGATTACAAGCTGTCCAGGCTAGTGAAATAAATACACCTGGAAGAATGCTCTGTCCTTCCCTCTGCCTGCCTTTCAGCATGGTGAGCATTGGGAAGATAATGCCACAGCATTTATTTTGGGTGACTTTTCCTATGCAGAATTATCACAGACTGCTCTGGAGTGGGCTATGTGCTCCAGTGCATGAAGCACAGTAAGAAATGAAGTAAGCCCAGCTCAGGCTACGTCCCCATCTCCAGGCTGGGGGAAGAGGAGCCAAACTGGTGGAATTGTATTTTGCCATGACTAAGAGGAACGTGGGTGACCTGGGGAGGAGCACGTGGTGTCTTGCTGGAAAAAGTGAGAAAAAAGAGCCACTGAGATGTGATGGAGCTTCAAAACAGAGAAGCTCATTAGGGAGGGGTGGATGCCCAGGAGATGTGGTCACTGCCAGACAGCAGCACCCACTGTCACGCACAGAGAGAGCAGAGGTAGGAGAAGGGCAGTGCTGTGTCCCTGGGGTAGCAATGACCCACAGGGTTTGGAGGATGCTGATGGAGGCAATCAGCAGGTCAAACGCTCCTGCTGCAAACTGGGGAGTCAGTTTGGAGACCCCAGACTTAGGTCCTGATCTTCCTTCCTTGGAGGAAGCAGTGGTCCCAGCAGGTCAGCCCAAGTGATGGTCAGCCTGGGGCATCTGCTTCCCAGCTGGAAAGGAGAACTGGGAGAACTTGCCAGAGGGGAAATGGCAAAGATAAACCCAACTGGGGATTGTATTATGGACCTGGCTGAAGGGTACAGAGCTACCTGGAGAAGTGGGAATGAAGGATATCAGGAAGGACTGGAGGAGCCAGCCAGATCAGGGCCTGTCTTTGCAGCTGTCCTATGGGGATGTCTGGGAGCAAAACCTCTGCCCAGGGCACACAGAGGAGGATGGCTCAACAAACAGAAAAAGCCATTTTTGCTACAGTGCTTTCCGACATCAAGATGAGTTTCCCCCCCAGTATTTGGGATAATGAATTTACAGGAAATTGTCCAGGCAAAGCTTTGTGCAAGACTCTTGAGGAACCACTCACAGGACATCAGCAGCCATCTCAGCAGTGGTGGAAAGGTATCCTAGAAAAAGTAAAAAATGCTGTGAACTTAAAAGGCTTGGCAGGAACTGTGGGCAAGGAAGTTTTAAATTTTCTGGACTTGGTTTCAAAGGAAAATTTTCCTGTGCTGAACCAGACCCACAGTGTCATAAACCAGTACAGCTGTATTAATTGTATTAATGCCCATCAATCAGTATTGCTGGGAATCTTGTCCTTCTTGGGTTTGGTTAAAAGGAAGACTTATAACAAATGCTGTCAGTGTTACAAACATGAGTCTGATCTGCTGAGTGCTTCTAACCACAGGATTCCTGTTTATTGCTCCCAGTCCCAGGTCTGAGGAGGAGGAGGGTTTTTTAGGAGACTCACTAGAAAAATATTGCTTTGTCTCTGTCACCTCTACTTGCCAGCAATCACTGGGCAAGCAGCCTTCTCTATTAGGATTGCTTTCTGTGTCAAACACCTCATCATTAGGAAGTGAGGCTGGAACGTTGTTCTTTAAGCCTTAGATCAACTGTGGAAACTGAGATGTAATGGAAAAACCTGACGCTAGAAATTCTCCAGTCGTTATCACAATTTATACTTAAAAGAGCTCCAGTTTTATAGCAAAAAGAAAAAAAAATCCATTCATTTTAATCATTGCAAAGCTTATTAAAAGGTTTCAAAAATTATTTATTGCAATTCTGTACCAGTTCTAATTCACTCATTAATTCTATTAATCTTGAAACTAATTTTAAAGTTTCAAAATTCACCGTAGCATTTTGAAAAGTTAAAGTAACTTTCAAGATGAATAGAATTAATGTTTTCTTTCCCTCCTTACAAACTGTTTTCACCTTCAAATACAAACCATGACCGTACCATGCTAATAGCTGCAAATGTATTCTCTGTTTAAGGTTTCAAAACCATTACTTGACAGCTGATGTGGAACATAATTTCAGCCATGGCAGCCTTATTTCAACGGGAGATGGTGCAGTCTCCTCCAAGAGCTGCAGCCTTCATAATACTCACTCCAGATACATTTTTATGTGGAATGAAGGTTCTTTTTTCTTGCTTCCTCCTGTATATTTTCTATTTGCTCTATTTTCCCACTGACCAAAGACCATTACAGGTCTGTAGGGTCTGGCATAGCTGTTGCAATTTTTCAGCATTTTGTATGTGTGGAACATCTGGTTCCTGAGAAAACGAAATGTTATTTTTCTGAGAATGTCTGAGTTTAATCCACCTGTGAGGGCTGCTTATTTTTTAAGCTTCATACCAACACACAGGAGGTGGATGCTTCCTGGATCCCATGGCATAGCCGTGGCCTCAGCATTGCCAGAACTCACCTAAATTTCCTCAATTCCTCAGCTTACAAAAAGTTTCTCTCTTCCTTGCTAAGTTTCTGCAGGACCTGAAGGAGCAGGCAATGGTTCTTTCTTTCACTGAGTGATCCCAAATGCCTTCCTGAAATGAGGAAAACCTCAACAGAAAAAGAACCTGTTGGAAACTTTATAAACAGAGTCTTTTCAGTTCTGCATCACTGGGCAGCCAGCTGGGGCAAACCAAGCTGGAGCAGTGCTGTGGTGAAGGTAAATACCTTCTCACCAAGGGCTTGCTGTTCTTTGTGGAGCAATTGCTTTGACCTGAAGACACTGAAGGTCCTTCATATGAACTCAGTTTTCTGATAAACTTCAAGCCGCCTTTCTTCTGGCAGTGAAATTATTTGCAATAAGAGTTTCTGGAGCTTTGGGTGCTTTATTTTTTATGTTCTGAAGTGATGATGTGTCTGTAGCAAAAAGGCAGCAGGAGCTTATTTCTGAGCAGCTCCAGGTGTGTATACGAGTGGTTTAAGATGTACCAGTTATTTGGAAAGGGCTGTTGGTGAAAAGTAACTGAGAAACCATTCACATTTTGGGCTTTGTGAGGGTCAGTGCTGTGTTCAGGCTTGGCTCTCACCCCTTCCTACAGCTGCTAAGCAAAGAGGGGACATGCATGGTGAACACAGAACTGGAGAAAGTTCTTGGTGGGTGCATTCATCATCTGAAACCAACAGAAGTGTTTTGGTTTAGTTTTGAGAGTGATTTTGAATTTGCACAGAACCTTTCTAGTTTTCCAAATGTAGAAAGACACTGTTGAGGGAAGGTTCCCTTGGCTGGTTTAGGCCAGCTAGAAATGCTGACCCCTTTGCTATCCATAAACATCAAGGTTCAAGCTGCATTTGGCCAAGCTTCCTTTCACATTGTAGGGAAGACCCCTAGGCTTGGTGGGAAGCTGGGAAGAAAACCTGAGAGAAGCAGTAAGAGTGGCATTAGAAAGCTCAGGGCAAACACAGGTGGGGTTCCCCAACACCCAAACCCTCCAGAAATCCAATACACAACCGGAGAGCAAGGCTACCCCTCCTGGGCAAAGGTCTGTAGCTGATGAATGAAGATCTCCCCTGGAATATCTGCCTCTGCAGAAGGTCCCCTGGGCTCCTTTTGCTGTGCAGTGGCCACTTCTGCCATGGGTATAAAGTGGGCAGTTTGCTGGCTGAAACCTCTCTCTGAAGGGAACAGGGACAAGCCATGTTCCCCCTTGCAGTGCTGGCCTGTAGGAACCCTTGAAGTGCCCTGAAGCAAAGTATAACTTTTTAATGCTTGTGGTCACTTGCCCCAGTTTCATATGTGGCAAGTCTGGCAGGGTGGGATACAGTGCAGGGGCCCACAGTGGTGTCAGGGAAGGTGTCTGAGTGAAGCATTTTGTGGCTTGGCTGGATTTATTTCCTGGCTGGAATATTTCCATCAGCTTCCTCTGGATGTGCCCAAGGCTCCAGCTTGTGGTTTCCTTGTTTTTCTTTCCTTTAAGACTCCAGTCTCTACTTGGAGAGAGGTGGGAGCACAGGGAAGGATGCTGCTCTTGTGCTGTCTGTCTGGTTGGGATGAAATTTCCCCTTATTCCTCTCTTTTCTATGTTTTAACCTTGTCCAGGAAAGGAGAGGATGGGACAGACTGCTTTAGCACCAAGCTTAAGTGGATCCCACTTGGCAGCTTCCACAAAATTTATTCCCAAGAAAGGAAATACAGATATAAAGCAACCAAGCACACCTGAGCTAACTGAATCTCCCTGGCCCAGGGACATGAGCTGGGAAGATGAGGCAGAAAAGCTACAGCTGGTGGAGGAACCAGGTTGGTATCTCAGCTCCCTGGTGGGTTTCCCCTCCGGGTGCAGCCCATGAGCAGTTCAGGTGGAGAATGAACTCCCAGATGAGGCTCAGCCTCCAGTCTGAAAAAGCTGAGGCTCAGCCAAGGGGATAAAGGCTTCTTCTCTCTGCCAGAAGATTTCTGTGGCCGATGGCTTTGCTGACCTCTCTGATTTTTCCCTGCCCAGCACAGCATTGCAGCAGCCATGGAGGCAAACATCCACGAGGGGGATTGATGTCACCCCTCCTGAATTTTGTGAGTCTAAATCTTAGTGTCGTGCTTAAAGGTCTGCTTGCATTCTAGAAGTTTCTGTTGCAAAACTGATTTTTAAGCACGATGCTTGTGATGGGGGTGTAGGAGCTGGCAGGCTAAGCAGCAGATGTTGCTGGACTGAGAAATGGGTCTCCAGCTTTATGCCTGGTTGGGAAGTCTGAAAAAAAAATAAATAGGGATTACGATGCTGTTTGTCAAGCCAAAAAACACAGTCAGTAATTCAGACATGAAAAAGCTGTCAGTGCATGTGGCAGTGTAAGGAAGCTGGCCAGAGAGAGGAAGGGCTGTGTGGTCAGGGTAACCCAGGGAAAAGCCTCAGAGTGACTCTCGGGCATCTGCCAGGTCAAGAACAGCTACCAACTGACTTGCAGAGACCTTGGATGTGGTCCAGAGTTAACTCTGTGTCTGATCCCTAAGCTGCTGGGTGGCTGAGGAGGGCTTTATGAGTTGGGATAGCCTGTGCAGTTTGAAGTGTTGGCATGGAACAGTAAGTGTACTTTAGCCAGATGATGCATTTATTTCAATTACAAACACTGGCTTAGTGCAGCCATTACCAAAAGGAAGCCTTGAAAGCTCCAGGGAAAAAAGTTTCCAAAAGTGAATGAATTGATCTGTCAGTCACACAGACTGACTGTCCAACATATCAGTTCCTCAGCCAAGAGGCAGAATAACCCAAACCTGCAGATCTGTATCTCCAAACACACAGTAACAACAACTGCCTAATTCACTTTAAAGAGCAGCAACAGGAAATAGGACTTGACTTTTGATGAGAAGTCAATGGGAGTTACTTGGATTGTACTGCAGGAAAATGGGATTGAGAAGGCACAGGGTTTGGGATACAGGGTCAGTAGATAAACTCCTATTGGATTTGTACTTCTTTCCTATCATGCTGCTGGTTTTTACGCAGAGGTCTCTGTTGATTTCAGAGGGGGATTCTGCCCAAAACATCAATGGCAGGAGATGCCCCTGTGTATTTACCTACCCTGATTTGGGTGTTGATTATTAGAAACTTTACAGATACTAATGAAACAAAATTCCAGGACAAAGGCTCTGCAAATTTAAGACAGGAATTCCCTAGGACAACTTGTGCAGGACTGCCTAAATCCCTCATTTTGCAGTACCACCACCCCCACCCTCCCAATTGTTCCGTTCTCCAGATGAACAGGTTTTTTGTTTTTTTTTTTTTTTTCTTCCCCTGTGGATCCAGCTATCCATCAGAAAATTGGGAGTGGGAGGGGTGCAGGGCAGGCTGATTCTGCAAAGCTGCCTGCTAAAGCCCTGATTACTGTTATCAAGCAAAGAAGCAGTCCAGTTTAAGCTGCTAAGGTTTCTGAGGAGCAACAGGTTATAATGAAGGAAGGCAGAGGAACGCGTGAATGAGCGACTACAGACCCTGGTAAAGAGCGGATTACACTGGAGGTACGTTCCAGGGAAGAGACTGCATATTTCAGAGCAAGGCAGCAAATGGGCTTAAAAATAATCTGAATTTTTTTTTTTTTCCCTTTCCCTCCCAATCCAACAAAGATAGAGAGTGTAAGATGCTTGTGGAGGGCAGGTCAGCACATCAAGTGGGCTCTGCTTGTGCTGCTGGGAGAAGCAAAGGGAGGATCCTGCCCGCTCAGGATGAGATGAGGAGGTTAAAATGCATGTTCTAAACTGGTCTTGGTGGTGTGAGGGTGCTTGGTTGAGTATCCACCCAGCATCAGTCCCAGGCACAGCATAATTCACCCTCTCCTTGCTGCGTTTTCTGGTGGCAGTGGTTGTTGTCTTAGCAGAGTTCTGGTCACAGCAAAGCCTGGAATAAGCCAAAGGGAGATATTTTGGATACCCCTCTGCTTTTCAAGGTTTTCTATAAACTTACTATGAGGTAAAGCTAAAGCTGAGATTTATAACATGATGGCTGCTTGGTGGTGACCACCCATGGGAGGGCAATTCCCTGGGGTGAATGAATGGTGAGCCACCTCCTATTTCCAGCAGGGAAAACTTGGTGCCTGGGTACGGGGTGGGAATACCATAATCACAATCCAAACCTCATTCTAGCTAGAGGTGTCTGTCCTAGCAGCCACGATCTAGGAATCAGTTTAGTTTATGATTCAGAGAAAAGCCTTCAAATGGGTTGAAATCCAGCAGGAAGGGTGATTTCTGCTCTTCTTACATCATGAGAGTGATTGTAGCAATGTCAAGATACACCCTTTACTCACCAGAGATAAGGCAGTGCCCTTTGCTGTCTGAGGATTGTGCAGGGTTTGTGTTCTTGTCAAATGCAGGAGGGATGCAGCATCCCTCTCTGTCTGCTGAGCTTTTGAGCAGGCACTGATATGGTTATAAATGGCATGTGATAAGCTCTAAAAAAAAAAATGCCACTTTGAAATTGAACCCAGAGAAGTGTGAACTGTCTCCAAACCTCAACCATTCACCTTGGTCACTTGACAAGTGCAGGAGGAGTTTCTGATGACGGGAAGAAAACTGAGGCAAGGCAAAGCTGTTGGGCTCCCCAAAAGTGGGGAAGGAACCCACCCCAGTCCTCTCTGTCCTTGCAGAGCCTTTTGCTCCTGCCTTGTTGCTAATGGGTTCTGAGCAGTTAGCAGGACACAGTAGCAGTGTCCAGGGCAAGGCGCAGGGTTTGACATCCCTCTCTGCAGCCCTGGTTTGCTCAGCTCTGCTGGACACTGATCCCCCCAAGCTGGCATCCTTGCCCTGCCCACCCATGCCTTGCTGAAGGGAGCAGGTGGCAAGTGGCCTGTACACACACTGCCAGAGGCTGGGGGAAAGCAGCTCCCTCCTGAACTGGAGGTACTGGAACAGGTTGCCCAAGGAGGTGGTGGAGTCACCATCCCTCAGGGTACTTTAAAACTGCGTAGATGTGGCACTCCAGGACATGTCCTAGTGGGCATGGTGATTATATATAATTTTATTTTATTTTTTGGAGGGGGGATGCTATAGTTTGGACAGAGTGATCTCAGAGGTCTTTTCCCACCATGATAATTCTGTGGAGAGAAAAGTTTCAGCTCTGCTGCAGCTCTGGTTATCACTGCTATTGAGTAGGGACTGTCGCAGCCCGGAGACCTGGGATTTTAATACACTCTGCACGGTGTCACCCTACTGGAAAGAGACTCATCAGAACATGGCATGTCACTTGTCACTTCACTGGGAACAGATGAAACCCTATTATCAGTACGGTGTCTACAGGCTTCTGCTGCATCAGAAAACAGCTCGGTGGTGCAGGGCATAGGAAGATGTCACTGGTTCTTGTTGAACTACACACACAGGCTGTGGCTGCAGCAGGGAGCTGTGTGATTAGTACAAAATAGGGGAGCAGTGGGTGAGGGAGCAGCCTGGGGACAGGCAGCAAAGGGTGGTGGGAAATAGAGCAATTGCCCAAAGAGCAGGATCTGGTTTGCTTCTTTTATAGATGATCATAGAATCCCATGCTGGTTTGGGTTGGAAGGGACCTTGAAGATCATCCAGTTCCAACCCCCCTGCATGGGCAGGGACACCTCCCACCAGCCCAGGTTGTTCCAAGCCCCATCCAACCTGGCCTTGAACACTTTCAGGGATGGGGCAGCCACAGCTTCTCTGGGCAGCCTGTGCCAGGGTTTCACCACCCTCAGAGTAAAGAGTTGCAATCTAATGTCTAATCTAAGTCTCCTCTCTTCCAGTTTCAAGCCATTATCCCTTGTCCTCCTACTATATGCCCTTGTAAAAAGTCCCTCCCCAGCTTTTCTGTAGGCCCTTCAGGTACTGGAATCACAGCTACTAAGCCTGGATAAATGAGACTGTAGATACAGAGGGTGGCCAGAGACATTCCCCATACGCTGCTCTGTGGGGTAGTGCTGATGATACTTAGGGTTTGGCCTGTGCTGTGCAAGGAGGAGAAGCACAGTCCAAGGTTTGAAAACAGCCATTACTCCTGCTCACCCCACCAGCAGCAGTTCAATCTGGTGCTGGTACCAAATTCCTCCCTCCAAGAGCAGAAACCCAAAGCCTTTGGACAGCATCACTCTGTACAGCAAACCCTGCAGACCTTCTCGTTGCCCCACTGCTCTTCCTAATTTTATGAGTGGGATAAGCTAATCCCGTATTTCTCTCCTAGTTACTTTCCTCAGAGCTGTCTCAGAAACCCAGGTGCTGGTTCCCCCCCTTCCCACTCCCTCTTTCCCCAGACCAGGAAAAAGAGATGGCGAACGCCTTTCTCTTGATTGTGTCGATGGGAGATGATTTTCAAGGTGAAATTTCTAGTTCAGTTGAGTCACTTTCATTCAAGGCGATGAGCAAAATGTCACCCCCACACTGAACCACACTCAATGTGCTGTTCTCCCATTGCATTTAAATTTACTCCACTTTTCCTTTCTGACACCTGTTTAAATCAATATCTTCCTCTCCAGGTCGTGGGCAGAATGTGCCTGGTCTCTCCGCACAGCGCTTCTCAAATCCACTAAAATCAACACAATAATTGAAATATTTTCAAGCTGATTACACCGCTGCCTGAGGCTAGGCTGGTTGCTAAGGGTAAGCTCCCTGGTTGCTAGGGGGAGTAAATCATCTTGCATTATTTGATTTTTGTTATAGATATGAAACCGCTACTCCCTCGATTAAATGTCTCTCAGTCTAACACCTATGGGACCTGGGGAAAGAGAAAAGAAAAGCAGCAACCTTGACCCTGTCAAATAAATATCTCTAACTTTTCCTGTCCTCCGGCTTCCAAACCAAACCTGTCTCCCGTTTTTTTTTGTTTGTTTGTTTTTTCTTTTTTCCTTCTTTTTTATTTATTTTTTTTTAAACCTGACTTTAAATAACAAAGCTGTGGGGACAAGCAGATGAAGAGAGGAAGAACTATCTGTTCCATTAGAGGATCTCTCAGCTTGGCTAAACACTCTCTATTTACTCCAAACACAGCATGATGGGGAGCTACAAGGATCTAATAGCCTTGAAGATGTAGAATTGCACCAATTACAGTTCCCATTCAGCCCATGGCTCGTGAGACACCAGATGAAATCACGGGGCCAAATCCTGCTCCTGGGTCTGCAGAGCGCAAACCTGGAGCATCTCCATTGCAGAGAAGAATTTCCCCAAATTTCCCATGGTTCCACAGGAGCAGAGTCTCAGCTCCTCTGGGAGTTTAATTATTCCCTTAGTGCAGCCAGCTCCTGGGTGAAAGTATTATTTCTGCATAGGGGTCCCCTCCAAAAATGCTCAGAAATTAATGTGACCCAGTAAAGCTGCTGCAACCCACTGGCAGGACCAGAGGTCCAAGAGCCATTTCTGCTATTTGGGTTAAGAAACAACCATCAGCCTTGGGTATTTCTGATGGAAGAGGTTACAGAGCGGAGCTGGCTTGGTATGAAGTCCTTTTCCATCCCTAAAACCTCCTGTTAATCCTCATGACAACACTCGGTGTGCCCTGTGCTGTCCCCAATCCTCCTTCTTAGGTGAGAAAATTGAGGTACGCAAATGTAGCTCAGTTTTTTGCCTGAGGTTGTGCAACCAGTCTAGGTCCCATCCTGGCACCGGATCTCCCCAGCTGCTGTGGCATTACGTGGGGAGGAACATGCAGCAGAGCCCTGGCTCTGGCCCCTTGCAAAATGTTCCTCCTGCACTGAGCCTGCTTCTCAAATGGCAGGTGTAATCTGCAAGGGACAGGTACAATCTCTGTGTAAGTGCTGTAAATCCTTCAGTTGCAACTCTGCAATGGCTGTATCTCTGCCATGTCTCTTCATCCTTCATCTGGAAACAGGAATGAAAATGCCATAGACTAAGTGACATCAAGAGCTTCAAAAGCTGTTGGTGAAATAAGGGCAAAGAGAGAGGCACTAAGGTCATCTCTGCAAGCCCTGGTAAATGAGAGGCTGGTGGTGATCAGGATTGTTAGCACAAATGAGCCAGGTCCAGCTCAGCCCAGCAAGGCTGTGGAGAGCATCCCTGTGGCACACAGCACGTTTGACTCTGCTGTTCCCTCCAAGCTGTGCCCCTCGCAGTGGTACTTCTGGGGTTATTGGTCAGCACGGGTGGAAACACGGGGCACAATGGAGTGGGATCTTCAGGAAACCCTTGTAACCCTGGGGGTTACACTTCCAGCCTGGATTTCTGCTCGTCTCCTTGTTTCCCAAAGTTTGCAGGCAGGGTTCCCCTGCAAGACCCTCACACCTCTGCCACACATTCAGTGGGAAATGCCTGTGCAGTATTGAGAGCATTGCAATCTAAATGATTAATTGTTTAATATATTGCAAGCTGGTTACCCCTCCTGGATGTGCCATGTAACAAATGGAGTCGGCTGAGCTCTCACAGTAGAGAGCTCTGTGTTTGATTTTTAGCCAGTGAGTGACATTGCTTTGAGCTTAGAACTACAGCCCAGTGCTGCCACCACCTCCTGTGGCAGCTGCCTCGCTGGTCCTGGGCTCACTGTGAGACTTGGAAGAGCTGCTGAGGGATGGGAGCAAACTGGTCCTTTAGCCAGCAACCAAGAGAGGGGATCAGTGCCATGGGGCAGCTCCTACCCCCAGCCCCATGGAGCACCAGGGGTCAGAGCCCTGGGGTACCCCCAGGCAGGGCAAGTGCAGGTGTGTGACAGGGATCAGGGCAGGTGCTCAATCAAAGCTCTTACATATTTTTATCAGATGTCTGTGGAGGTAAAATAGAGCCAAAAGTATCTGACTCCATGGAGATGTTCCACACCTGACATTTAACTTGGGGGGGTGTGGTGTTACACTTAGGAGCTTAACTTACTTAAAAATCTGTATTAAGTATTATTTCTATTTCAATATTGTAGAGGTCACACTTTATGTTAAGGTTCCATTTATAAATAGTTTATAAAGATTAATAGATGCTTTAATCAATAGCTAATCAATAGTTTAATGACAGGAAAGCCCAGCAGAGGGAATAGCCCCAAGGGCTGAAGGCATTTTGCTCTGGTTTGGTGGTGCCTGACCCTTGCTGTGGATGGAAACCAATGGATGGTGCTATTGACAGCAGTGGGATGCAGGACTTCTCCTGCCACCAGTGGTAGGTACCCTGTTCTGAGTAACCCACATCACTACCAGAGGGGATTGCTGGGGGGGACAGCCCAAATTCTTCTAAAGTCCCAAGAGAGAAGCAGCTGAGGAGGGCCTGGCTGTGGTAATGGGTTCAGCAACTTTGTGGGGCCAAGTGGCCCTTTCTGAGCATCTCATCACCTGGGATATTCTGGGAGGGATTTGTGTTCTGTATGTGGGGAATATTTTTTGTTGAAGCCTAGTTATAACTTTCTGAAAAATTCTTCTGAGAAACATTTCTGTAGCTTTTAATATTTTTTTTGTTATACACTTTAAAGACTCCTGTGTACATGAGCACTAGAAGGAAAACCTAATTATATGTTTTAAAAGAAAACAGGTCAGTTTAAAGGAAGACAAATAGTAACGTTACATGAAGTGAATGGCCAGAGATTTCCACAGCAGAGAGTTATGTCCTCATTTCCACTGAATTTCAGAGGAGTTTAGTGTCTCATTCCCTTATGAGCCAAACTCCTGTGAAAAGCCTCTAGACCAGACCCTGTAATTGAATATTCAGTGGCTTCCTGAGTTCTGCTATACAAACTATCATCCTGGTAATGCTCAAATGACAAAACAAGACCTCAGCTTCTTGACCACCATTTAGCAAAGCTCAGAGCCAACTTCTCTGCCTGCAAACTCTTCTCTGCACGTGATTCTTTGAAGAACTTTTCCATTTTTAATGGCCAGAAATATCTGCCTGCTAAACTTTAACTACAACTGTACCCAAAGCCCGTCTGTCTAGCAGCAGGTGGGCTAGTGAGAGTCACAGTCCTGCTGGGATACAGCCAGCTGTTCCCAGGAATGAATCTCAAGTAAATTAACAAACACCACACAAACCTGTCAATTGAATCATTCTTGATTACTGTAAATGCTGGGCTACCCATTAAGGAGCTTCTCCCTCTGTGCAGAGTGAGTTTCTTCATACAGTATCTGTGTAAGTGGGGCAGGGCCACCCTGTCCCCCAGACCAAGGATCCCTGGGTACACACAAGGGTGGCCAACTCAGACCATTGAGTCTGAAGTGGTAGAGTGATCCAAGGTGGTTTCCTCATATCTCTGAAGGTTCTGGGGACTTTCAAAGGGCTCATGAGCTATTCAGGGATAGATCAGAGCATCCATCATTCTGTATCAGGCCCATCTGCTTCTTTTTCCTTTTGGAATGATCTTTTTGGCACCAAAGTGGCCACTGAGTGGATCAAAATCCCATAGACCCTCCAGGACATCCCCATATACACCAGCCTTTTTCCACTTGGCAGGGGGACACTGAGGGGACAGCAGCATCTCTGTGAAGATGAGAGAGCTGGAAAAATGTTGCATTGAAGGGAGGAGAGCTTCTGATACCAGCAGTTTACAGAGGCTTGTAGACATCATATGATAATCAGGGTGCTGGGTGAGAAGCTGAAAGTTTTGGCTCAACATCTGTCCATCCAGTGTTTGTTTTTGTGCTTGAGCTTTGATGGTGCATCCAAGCCTACTGTGCAAAATTAAGGACCTCCTCTATTGGGTGGAATAGCAGCCAAATCCCTGACTGCTGGCAGAGCCAAGGCAAAATTCAGCTGGGGTCATCTGCCTCCACTGCCTGTGGCTGATGGGTGTCCTGGAGGGAGGATGTGGGAGAGCTGAGGATGTCCAAGCCATCTGAGCAGCAAAGAAACAAGGGACTGAGGGGCCAGTTGAGGAAGAGGCCCATCGGAATAAACCAGGGACCTTTCCACGGTGGAAACATCCTGCTCCATGCAGCGTGGCAGACGCCTGGCTAGAGCAGGGCTGGGGCCACCCCTCTGCAGGACTGACTTTGCAGGACAGTTGTTGAACTGTGCATTGTAGCAGGGGGACCTGTAGCAAAGGGTGAAGGTGTTGATGGGACATGCCTGTGACATGAATTTTTCCCAGTTAACAAGTGATAGGATGAGAGGAAATGGGCTTAAGTTGTGCCAGGGGAGGTTTAGATTGGCTATCAGGAAAAAAATTCTTAGCTGAAAGGGCTTCCAGGAGCTGTAACTGGCTGCCCAGAACAGTTGTGGAGTCACCATTCCTGCAGGTGTTTAAAAGATGTGTAGATGTGCTGCCTGGGACATGGGGACCTGGGACATGGTTTAGTGGTGGCCTTGGTACTGCTGGGTTAATGGTTGGACTTGATCATTTTAAAGGTCTTATCCGATCAAAATGATTCAATAATTTTAAGTGCAAAGCTCTCAACACCTATCTCCAGACCATCTCCAGGCCTGATACTTTGCCAGGTCTCTGTAGGAAGTTTCAGAGCTGGTGCTGGTTCGTTCATCTTTAGGTAGACTGGGAATAAGATCTCAACACATCCCTAACAACTGAGCCTCAATTTAATCCCATACAAGTCACCAGATTTAGAACCAGGTTTCTGCTTGCCTGAGAACCCAAACTGAACCACACCAGTGTCAACTGGAGCAGCCGCTGCTTCCTTCAGGGAGAGCAGGATTTGTCCCAGGCTGGAGTATTTTTCCTGGGAGGGCACATGGGAGAAGGAGCTTGGCCATAACCTTATCAGTAGTAAATCTCTGTCTATCTGGATATTAGCAACGTGTTTCCCCAGCTGCGTCAGTGTATGTGTTTGTGTATACAGACTCAATTTATGTCATTTTGTAGAGCAGGGAAGTGTTTGTGCCAGACTCGGTGCTGTTTTGTGAGAGCCATGCTTACATGTTTGGATAGATTTAATAACAGCAGGCTTGGGTCTGGGTTTGTATTTAGAAGGGCTCATGGGAATAGCTCAGCACGCAGGGGATGGCAAGGGATGGTCTGACTGGGGAGGGTTTCTGGGGGCTTGGACCTTGGTCTGAGTTTCATGTGGGCAGCCGTGAGGCTGGGTCTGCCCCTACCCATGCACAGGGCACTGCTGACCCCGCATCCCATGTGTCTTGTGGGGCTCCTGTGCTGCACGTGAGACAAGTGTGCATGACAGTTAATTTTGGTGGGTGTTTTGGGAAGATGGATTTGCAGGATTTCCTATGTGCAGGTACAGAGAAAGGGTGTCTATGGGCCCATGACAGCATCCCTTCCTATCCTCCAGGTACACAGAGGCACACAAACGTGTGGTATACGTATGGTGTACACAATGTGTATACCATAGATCCATAGAGTACCAACACACGTGATATTTTTGTGCTTTTTCTGACTCGTTCCTGCAGTGTGCAACACATCTCAGGTGCAGGGTGCTTCCCAGCACATCCCAGAAGAGCTGAGGTACCACTTTATGGAGGTGAGCAAAACTCCACTTCACCAAGACATTGTTCCCAGCAAGTCTGCTGTACAGAGAGGCCCATTTGTGGCTGGAGACAGCAGAGGCACTGGTTGTTGAATGCCTCCTGAGGTTTCCCACACTGCACCTTGCAGCAGGACCAGAGCACTTGGAGACACACATTTCCAAGAAAGGTCTTTCTGTGCTTGCAATACCTGTGCTCATCCCACGGCTCTCTCCATGTGCTGGCCTGGTGAGGTTGCAGATGGGGTCTGCCGTGGGATGACCTTGGGGCTGGTGTTGCTGATGGAGTGCTTTTGGGGGCAGAAGTCCCCTTTGCCCTCAGGATGCAAGGTGCTTTGGGGGCAGGGTGTGGGTCGTCTTTGTGTGGCTGCTGGGGATGCAGGCATCGTGCTCCTGAGCCCTGCCGTGCGCTCGCTTGGCCACCGCCCCGACTTTTGTCCTGCAGTTTGACATCTGTGACTTTTAAGGCGACGCATCCCCAGTGCCTGAGCCCTGCTCTGCTCCACCGCCTTGGGCTGCCATCCAGCAGCATCTGCCACCCCCTCCACCTCCACCTCTTCCACCACCCCAGCCGGCATCCCCATCCCGCAGGCTCCCCATCCCATCCTCCGCGCTGGCGAGCAGCGAGCGGGATCAATAAGACACCTCGGACTCCTCTATTTACAAACTAGCTGCCTTCAGCAGCCAGGCTGTTTAAGCACTTCATTCCCATTCAGGAGGGCCATCTGCTGCCTTTTGCTGTAAGTCTCTCTGAAAACCTCAGCCTTGACAAGCTCGAGATATGTCAGCGCAGTTATCAGCGGAAAGCAACATCTGCCGTGCCTGACACCCACTATTGTAGGCCATTTAATCTGTCCCCCTCCTCCCTTTAACTGCAGACAACAGCTCCCTATATTATATTTTCCCACTCAATTAGCACTATCATCCTGCTGAAATAGAGGCCAATTTACCTTTAATGACATCATTGTTAGGAGAGTGGCAGCCCTGGCCGGTGGCTGGCGGGAGGCAGCCCGTCTCCCCGGCTCGGCGGGCGCGCGGGCAGCCTATCCGTGCTGCCTTCACCCCAACCACAGACATTGTTTCCGACAGTTCACAGAGGCAGTGTGGCGGAAAATTGAGTCCAGATTCATTAGGTTTTTCTTTTTTTTTTTTTTTCCCCCCCTCTTCTTCCCCCTTCCCCTCCCCT
>JAAWXA010000035.1:5222080-5360761 GCA_038090715.1 Florisuga fusca | reverse complement strand
TTCCCGCCGTGCGCTGCTCAAGTCAGTTAAATTGATACATTTCCTAACAAAATTGAAGTGCTTTGTGCTGCCAGCGGAAAGCCTGGTGACCCTGCGCGGCCCACCGAGCAGCCAAAACGAGTTGATGGATCCATTAGGCCGCGCAGAATGCCTTCCCCCTCTGCCTCCGCTCCTGAGTGACACTGTAAATCTGAACCAATTTCAGTCCCTAATCATCATTACAAACCCCTCCACTGTTCATTTATTACTCTACAATTCTAATACAGCACACGACTGGGTCAGCGCGCGGGGAGCTAGCACGGCTGCGGGGACAGGCTTAAAGAGAACATAATCCTTCCCGGGTTTTATCGGGGGAAGCAAACCTGATCCTGACCCTCCCCAGGTCCCCTGCTGCCCCCCACCTCTGCCCCAGCCACCAGATGGGGTCTGCCTGGGCCAGCAATGGTCAGCATGTGCTGTAGAGCTGGTGAAAGCCGAGGGGGAAAGGGGGGAGCGCACATCTCTCGGGTGCAGGAATCAAAATCTTGCCATGTGAACCCCCCAAAGTGATGGGGTGCTGCAGGGTGGGTGGCACGGCCACTCCAGCCCCTCCACTATGGGATGGGCTGATGGGTGCTGCAACCCTACAGCCATCAAAACGTTTGTGCAAAGCAGGGGACTGGATAGGAGAGAAGCTGGCATGTTCCTGGGAAGAACTGTGAGATGTTGTGACTTGGAGGTTTATTGAGGTTCTCCACCAGTGTGGGTTAAAAGAAGGACATCTTTCTCTGAGCTGAAAAGCCTCAGTGGATGTTCCTCCAGGGACGGCTTCTCCAGGTGGAGGTTGGTAGAGGGGCTGGTGGGACCTGGGTGATTCCAGCTCCCAGCCCCTTCCAACCTGGCCATCCCTGCTCCAAGAGCCCAGGAGGTGCCACCCCACTCAATTGGAGAAATTTTGCCCCAGCTGCTGGTTTCCAGCATGGGGAGCAGATGCTGATTGAGTGCTTGACCTGCTAAATGTCTGTGTGTACCTAGATCGAATACTTTTCCAACAGGCTGCTGAAGAATTTATTTATTTGATTTGATGTAACTGAATTTTTTTCCCCTCCCTTTTTAGCAACATGCCTATCAACATCTCTGTAGGTGTGGAAGCAATCAAAGGTTTTAAAAACACATGCAGTAGATCAGATTAATGGCATGTTCAGACGTGACTTGCTGGCACCTGGGATTGCTTGGGTGCCACCAGCAATCCTTGGGGCTCTCGTTGCTGGAGCAGGATGGATCTTCCATGGGGACAGGCTGTTCTAGTGTGGGAGATGGGCTGGAGGACCAGGGTAAAAGGGTGTGGGCAGATTGTGGGCATCGGAAGTCTAAACAGAGGCTGAGCAGAAGGGTGCAGGTCTAAGAAACTCATTGCTGAAGTGTCCACTCTCTTCCCAGATAGGTTTTACTCATGTAGGATTTTCTATGGAGAGTTTTGTCCTCACTTGGTGGGTTGAGGGGGCAAGAACAGCAGCCTTGCAAAGGACTATGATGGTCAAACCTGTCTTTGCATCTAGGTCCTTCAATAAAAGCCTGCATAGCAAGTCAGGACCTCATGACTAAGACCAATGCCTTTTTTAGGATGCCAAAACCTGACCTCCCAACAGCAGATCTGTCTGAAACATCAGGAGGATATCAGACTGCTTTTTATGATTGCTTTTCTGCTGGTGATGACCAAAGTGGGAAGGTTTCTATGGCTCATCTGCCAGATGTGTTTTGCTTCCTGCTTCAGGGGTCCTGTACTTGAGGTCAGCTTGGCTGGGTCAGGAGATGTGAGAGCTGCTGAGCCATGCTGGGGCCAGTGCACAACCCCTGCCAGCCCCAACCAGCACAGACACCTTGGCTGCTTCTGATGCTCACAGCAAAACTCCACAAAGTTTCCTCTGCCCAGGGTCCTTTGTCAGAGCAGAAGCAGTGTTCATCATAAAAATGAAACAGCATTGAAAATATATCTATCAGAAACAGCAGCCCTGAAGCTGAGGGAGGCTGGTCATGTGGTTTCCTAGGGGAAGCTGGCCAGGGTGGACAACTCTTTCCTTCAAAAGTGATTTGGTGATTTCTACCTCCTGTCCTAGACCCAGATCAGTCCTGGGGCAAGATCACTTTTTTCCAAGCTGGAAAGAGAAGCAGCACCTTGGCAATGACAGCACCACTCCCTAAGGGCTATGACCAGGTAGGTCTCCATCCAAGTCCTTCCCAGGTCAACTTGTGGTTTAATAGTCCTCTGCCCATCACCCTCATGCACAGATATTTCTGTGGAGCTGAGCCAAGTGCCTGCCCTGTGATACAGCTCCATATGTCAACATGTTGGCCCTTAGTGCTTGCTCTCTGTTTACAGCCCAATGGTTGCTTCTCAACCCACCCTGCTGTTAATGCTCATATCTAAGGCAATCTGGATTAGTTTCTCAAGTAGCATTTTGTGAGGATCAATCTCCAACACTTTCCTGAAGTCTAGATGCACTACATCTTCTACAAGGTCTTTCATCCACTGATCTTGTAATTTGATTCAACAACAACAACAAGAAACAAGCTATCAAGTTGGTCTGGCATGACTTGTTCTTTATAAACTAACGCTGTTTATTGCCTGTGGTTTGGTTATCCTCTAGGTGCTTTCAAACACGCGCCAAGCTGCCTATTAATGCCTTCTGTGACACTCTGGGTTTGACGAAACCCATCCGAACCTGCTGCTCACACAACTGGGTTCAAGCACAGCTCACAGGCAGCTGCTGGGACATATGTTCTCTGTGCACACCAAGGGCCTGATTCATCTCTCACACTGACGCAAGGCAGGAGTAAGTCAGCTCAGCGGCAGGATGGAGCATCCAGAGGCAGGTTTGGTGCAGCAGATGTTGCCTTGCTGTTGCAGTCAGTATTCCTGAGCTTGCTTTTACCTGCTGTTTCCCACTGTGACCCACACGTTCAGATGTAAGGGTTTCTCTTGGGGCAGTGGGCTGGAAATTGCAGGATACATAATTGGTGTTTTGTGCCATTCGACTGGACGGTTCTAACCCTTGGGTGGCTGATTCAGATTCTAGTGCCCAGATCAGTCCTGGTAGACTGCCTGCTACAGAAAAAGTGAGGATAAATCTTTTGCAGTTGTGTGTTAGAATTTCTGTCTGCTCTGGTCATGAAAATACAGCTCTGGTACTTCTATAACATAGCCTGGTGCCTGATCCAGACCTCTTCCTCTTCCGGAGGGGTTTCATTCAATTCCAGGGCCCCTCACCTGAATGTGATAAAGGATTCACTGAGCTGGGCAGATGTTATCCCAGGGACTCTCTTCACACAGTCATTGGATCATGCCTCAGCATTGCCAAGACCAAGGACACAGTCCCCTCCCTGATTTCTATGGAGCAATGATCACAGCCAAGATGCTGAAAGAGCCCAAGAGGTACTGCAGCCTCTGTGTTGCATTAGCTGTGTTTCCATTGCCTACGGAGCTCTGCTGTTGTATAAATAATGACGCTGACACAGCACCTTCTGGGATATGTTTTCTACAGTTTCATAAGACCTTCAGTACCTGCCCAATGGTGCCTCAGCACAGCCAGCCTGCCCGTGATCTATAACCCTGACAGCTTTTCAGGGATACAGCATACAGGAGCAAATTTCCAAAGTACTGCATGGGCTTGGGGTTTTATTGCTCCCTACTGGCACTCCGGGCTCGTGCAGTGCTGAAATACTCTAAAAATTAACTCCTCTATGGCCTGGCACTCAAATCACACAGCCCAGGAGAGAATGGGATGGGTCCAGCCCGGTGGGGATGGTTGTGGTGCACGCTGCTGGTACAGCCTTGCTCCAGCTCTGGCACAGCCCTCCAAAGCCTGCTACGGCTCCCAGTTAAGCCAAGAAAAAGATTAATGGGACTTGTTGTAATCTATTTGGGCATCCCAACAGATTAAAATAGTTTGTTTCACTGCTGGAGAGTAATCTTGAGAAGGGGAGAATGAGCCTAAAGAGCATCTTGGTGAAGGGTTCTTAACAAGGTGATTTAGAAAGCTGAGCTGACCCAAGGTACTGATGATCCTACTCTAGTTGAAAATACACTGCAAACGAAACCACTTATTCCTCTTCCCCCTGCTGTGTCTGGGACTTTGGATGGATTTCAAGGAAAGAAAAAGCAAACAAACCCCATCCATGGGCACGGAGAGTCTGAATAAACGGAGCCAACTCTGCAAAGCTCAGAAACAGATGAAATTTCCATGTATTTTCCCTTAGACTTGCATTTTTCTCCTTAGGAGGAACGGTGACCTGGGTTCAAGCCAAGCTCACACAGAAAGGCTGGGAGCCTTTCCAAGACCATGAGTTTCTGGAAGGGAAAATCTTTTGCATTTATGGACACCAGTTGCATGACAATGGCAAGCAATAACCAGCACCTCATCCTATAAAACAGGCATGAGGGAATGATAATATCACCTTCATTCATAATTTACAGCCTTCATAATGGGTTAGACCCTAAAACAGTCTCTTAAGGTCATCCTTTTCCCAATGGAAGTTCTGGCCTGTTGTTGTAGAAAGCAATGTTTTAGTGTGGGTTATTGCAACAGATTTTGAAGCTGCTTCTGTGGCTGGGAACTCTCCATGGGTGGCAGGAGAACTGCAGGTGGTGATGGAGGTGCCTGCAGTGAGCATGGGGATCTCCCTTGGAGCAAGAGTCTGCAAGTGCGGAGCCCACGAGGGAGCTGCAGGGAGTTTAACGTGACCAAATTAACCCCTGTGGACAGGCAAACACTTGTTTACACAGCAGAGAAAAGCAGAGATGGAAATTTATGATGTCACTAAAAGAACTTCTCACCTGGAGTACAGAGAAGAGGGAAGAGACAGCAATATTTCCCACTGAAAGGAGGAAGGAAAGCTCTTAGCAAATCAATACCCTTATTTAGTCAATAAACCCACAGAACAACCCCTCCAGGGGATAAACATGGAGAAAATTCACAGCTTGCAAACAGGCAGGCTCTGATCCAGGGGCAGTAAATGTGCTGGGCTCTCCTGGTCACAGGGAGTTCAGCTTGGGGCTGGTCTTGGGGGAGCGTGTGGGGCCGAGGGGCTGCGGGATGAAGCTGTGCACTTGGGAGTCTGGGCAAAGAGGTGAAGGGTCTCAGGAGCACCCTGTGGAGAGGATGAGCACCTTAATTCAGATTAACACCTCTTCACTACAGGGTGCCTCCAGCACGGCTTCTTTGTGCTTGGGAGTGGAAGGGAGGAGCAGGGGCTGGGCAGGGATGCTGCAGGCAGGCTGGGAATGTGCATGGGGCAACCCCATGGAGAGGAGTCCATGGATCTGCTCTCAGCAAGGGCTCAACAAGGAGTCCATGGATCTGCTCTCAGCAGAGGCTCAGCAACACAGCCAGAAGAAATGCAGAAACACCTAAGCTTACAGAGGAGTTTGCAAGGCTGCTTTTTATAAGGGCTTGTAGTGATAGGACAAGGAGGAATGGCTTTAGACTGGAAAAGGGGGGGAGATTTAAGTTAGACATTAAGAATAATTTCTTCACTCTGAGGGTGGTGAGACTCTGGCACAGGCTGCCCCAGAGAAGTTGTGGTTGCCCCATCCCTGGAATTGTTTAAAGCCAGGTGGGATGGGGCTTGGAACAACCATCTTGGTCTAGTGGAAAGTGTCCCTGCCCATGGCAGGGAGGTTGGAAATAGATGACCTTTAAGGTCCCTTCCAACCCAAACCAGTCTGTGGTTCTATGAACCTTCAGCAGCCAAAAGCTGGAGTAAGAAACTCCTGACATGGCCCTAAAATGTGCAAGAGGTTTAGAAATTAATTTGAAATGCTTGCCTTTTTTTTTTTTTTTTTTTCTTTTCTTTTTTTTTGCTTAGCCTGCAGGCTTTACAGCATCAGATTTTTCTCTTTAACCATGAACTAGAAATTTGCTTGGAAGAAACCCAAATTGTTCTCTTATTCACAAGATTTCAAGTGCTGAAGCTTTGGAAAAAACCATCTCCATTCACAAGGCTGACAGGAGGTGCCACAGCAGAAACCCAGCTGAGCAGCACCAGAGCACACCACTCCCAGCACCCTGCAAAGGAATTCACCACCCTTCAGCAGCACAGGCACTGGATTCCAGTCGTCCCAAAACAAGTAAAATGAAGGCTTTTGTAGCAGTTTTATTCCATCATAAGTGAGTCCTTGACCTTTTTGAATGTCTTCTCTCTCTCTCTCCTCAGCCCAGGTCCTGGCAAAAACACACTAGACCTGGGGGAAGACACTGACCACAGGAGCCAAAAAGAACTTCCAGACGAATCAGCAGGGAACAAATGTAAGTCCTGTATGTTTTGGGCTGTGCATATTAGGCTGATGGTGTCTAAGATACATAGATAAATGCATTACTCCTTGACCAGGCAATCCAGAAGCAGATCAGCCTTAACCTTGCCTTGGTTAACTCATCTCTACCTTCTCCAAGAGATGTCTCAGGTATAGAGGAGAAGAGGGGACTGCAAACCACTGAGAAGGGCAGCTCTGCTCTCACAATGCACATCCCCCTGTGGCTTAGGGTTGACAGATTTGGGCTCTCAGCTGAGCTTTGCCAGGACCTGTAGCTGTGTGGAAGCCAAAGATGCTTCCCTGGTGCCGTGCCACTGCAGACGTGCCAACATCCCAGGGTGGTGTCTCCATCCGTTGGATGGATCAGGATGAGGAACTCAGTGATGGCTTTGCTGGCCAGGAAGGGTCTCTTCTACTGAGACCGTGAAGCTGAAATAGAAACTTTGAGACAGAGTTTGCAGGCAGAATTTTGGGTGGAAAACCAGAGGAATTCAAACAAAGCCAATGGCTGTCCATAGTGGTACCCAAGACCTCCATGGCCTGGTGGAGCAGAGAATGATTTCCTTCTCAGTCTCTGATTTTCTCCACAACACTGTGGCTGCAGACTGTAACTTGCATTAAAAGGGTGACATCCTCAGTCAGGGCTCACCAATGTCGCTCCACTGAACTGTGAGATGCTCAGATTTATTCCAGCCAAGTCCTGGCCCAATAGATATGTTTCGTATTATATTTAATTTTTTTTCTTCTCCTCTTTCCTCTGATGCTGTTCATTATCCAGGATATCTGTCAGGAATGAAGCACTTATTAGTATAAGAGAACACCTGTCCTCCTGTGTTTTTAAGAAATCTCACTCTTGAAATGCAACCAGAGGTTGAATTATAGGAAATATCTGAGTGTTGTAGTCCAAATTTAGCTCCTAATTGTATTCTGGATCTGGCCATTCACAGGAAAGCTCCTGCCTAATCTTATTTTTACTCTGATAAAATGCCTGAATCTCAGTGCATTTTAGTACTTCCAATTCTTGCTCTTTCCATTAAGGACCTGGGAAGTTTTTGGATTCTCTCGGATAAGGTTCAGCAGACCTATACTGAAGTTAGAAATGAGACATTTCCAGACATGGAAAATGATCAGGAGAATTTTCACCCAAACCTGCCTCTCTGCTTTGGGTAGCTGGGCTTGCACCATGAAGCTGACCAGAAAAGTCCCAAAGAACTGGTGTAGGCTCTTCCTGCATCTGGAGAAGAAATTCAGAAATTTAAGCAGAAAAATAACAAGTCATTTAATACACATGCAAGAGGCTGCTACTTTGGTCTAAAAGGGAGGAACCTTTGTATCTGGACTGTCTCAAGAAACCTAGATGACTCTGAAATGAGCGTCTGGCCACAGCAACCTGGCTCCAAAACCCTGTAAGACCTTGGGTATAGTGGCCAGACCCCAGTCTCAGCTCTGAGGGTAAATCCAGAGACTTTCTATCAAAATGCCAAGATTTACAGCAGCATAGCTAGGATTGCATCCAGGCCCCTACCAGCTAATACTCTAGTAATTGGATGCAAACATGCTGGGGTAGGCAGGGTATGGGGCTTTCAGGAAGATAAAGGCACCTCAAATATGCTATATAGACAATCTGTGTTTCCTGAAAAAGAGACATCTGTATCTCTAAATTTAGAAACGCTGCTCTCTTTCCAGCAGGCAATAAACCAGCAAGCGCTGTACATATTTTTTTCTATTTTGAATTCTGTTAACTGACAATTTAACCTAAAATCCCTCGTATTTTCTCCTTGTTCAGCTGTAAATAGAGACTGACAGTTTATTTTCAAACATCCTGGTTAAAAAAGAAAAAAAAAGCAAACAGCAAAACACAACACAAACCAAACAGAACCAACCACAACAAACCACAGCCCACCAACATTTGAAATAAATACTTATGGGTCCATGACAGGCTCCAGACGTGCAGTCAACGCTCGGCAGCAATCTCTTGGAGCTGTCACACTCCCTGATCAGTCTCTTACAAACACAAACACTGTTGATTTCTTATCAAATGTAAAACCTCCGCAGCTCTTTCCTAAATGGTTACCGCCAGCATGAAATCGACATTGTGAATCACATGTGACACTGCCTTGTCTGCTTGTAATTGAGACAGGGAAGGCACCAGCCTCGCACGCATCCTGCTCCCTGGGTCCCTGCCAGGAGGGAGGGTGAGCTCGGGCTGGCTGGGTGCTGGGGGGGTTTGGGTTTGTTGCTTTATTTAATGCAATAAGCACTCTGTCCCACCTGGGTGGTGGTTGCAGGTTCCGTGGGGTGGTGGTGGGTGGGGTGAGGGACTGCGTGGGGAAGGAGTTTTTGGGAGCTGCCTGTGCCACCCTAAGAGTGGCAGAGGGGAAAGCGAGCCTGGCCTGTTAGCAGGAGCACCCAAAATGCCATTTGGAAATGCGATTCTATTGGGGTGTTGCTGGCAAACACCCTGGGCAACACCCATGGGTCTCAGTTCTGCTGGTGGGGCAGGAACCCCATCCATGCTGAGCCTTTCTCCCTTTCTCACCATGCAGGGGGGAGAGCATGACATGTCCCAACTGCTCCGTGCTCTGTTCTCCCAGACAGAATCCCTCATCCTCTCCTTTCCCAATCCCTGCTCTTTTTTAGCATTGCCCAGATGAGTAGTTCCCTGGGTTCAAGTCCCCTGGGTGTCCCTCCAGGACCTGGCTGGAGTCCCTCCAGGTCCCTGGAGAGTCCTTGCTCTTCCACATTTGACATGACGTGGATCTGTTCTCCGAGTGTCCCCAACTTTGGGTCCAGCTGGGCAACCCCAAAATGTTCTCTGCACAGAGACATTACCTAGCTGAGAACAGTACAGTTGGGGTTACCCCTTAAAATAAAACACAGAGGCACAACAGAGTTATGAAACATCTGCATAGAAACATTTCCTGCATCTCTATCTATAAATAAAACCATGTCTTATTAACCAGGAGGTGGAAGATGAGTAGAAATAGAGTGGTCTATCTATTTATATAATGATATAATCTATCTAAATAAAACTAATCTATTTTTCATGCCATCTATTTCTCTAATCTAAAAGATACTCGTTACCATGGAGCAATGATGTCACTAAAATGAATGACACCCATAAATGCAGACGAGCTGTAGTTATTCCGATGATCCAGGACTTCTCTCTTTGCTCATTTGCTTAATTTTCCACATGTGAGGAGCAGCCTGGAGCTAAAGAGGATCATCCTAGCAGCAAGGTGAGCAGTGCTCCCACTGCCCGCAGACTCCGGGCCCCTCTCTGGGATGTAGCATGCTCAAGGTGATTTTGTGTGCACACGTGTGCCACGGAGGTGCCTGGGAACATCCACCAGGAGAAGTGCAAACCCACTGCCTTTCCCAAGTCATTGCCAGCATTTGCTCCTTTTTGGGTAATGAGTGTTTTATTTATCAGTCTTGGGGAGCGGCGCTGTGCGTGTTCTCCATCGCGAGAAGTTTAACTTAATGCAATGTTGCTTTTAATTTATGGTGTGCAGCCCGTTGCTATGGCATTGAGCACATAAGGAAAGATCAATAAATAAGTGAAATCGGTGTCAATGGGAATTTTGTAGAAGGACAAGCAGCAGAGGATGACTCTTCATTTAGAAAGATGATCCAATTTAATTCACCCTTTTTTGGATGTAGTTTAACCCCTCCCCTCTTTGGAGAGATGTATTTCCTCACCCTGAGTTATGTCTGCTTTGCTTTTGCTGAAGAACAATAAAATATATTTTCCTATTTGCTAGATCTAATGAGACCTTTGGCATTCCAGGATGGGATTTTCGTGTCCAAAACTACAACTTACAGTCCAGAGCAACTAAAGGAAATGAAGTTGTGCATCAGTATAACATATACATTTATGGGAAAGTCCTTCGAAAGGCAAATAGTGATTCTTTGGTCATCCAGGAAAGGTGATGTAAATCGGAAGTCTCTGCTATACAGGATCCAGAGACAAAATCCTACAGGATAAGTGAATAAAAGGGGGAGAAAAGCCTTACACATGGACCTTTAAAGTAGAACCAGAACTACAGAAACCCCCATAACTAACCGAGGTGACCATTTCTTGCCTTCTGTCAGCAGCCTCACCAGCTTTTAATGAATTATCCAAATGGGACAAACTTTTGCACTTCCCTTTACCATAGAGCTGCAGGAGAATTTGGGCAGGTATTTCCCAGGAGATAAACTTGTCACATCCCTCATGAGACTGGGAGGATGAAGTCAGAGGTGGAAGCAGCCCAGGTCCAAGGTACTAATCTATGTTGTGCTATCAAAATAATTCATATGCTCATCAGCTAGGCCTGGAGGACAGACAGAGAGGATTTACCACTGAGCTCCATGTTTAAGGTTTCTTGCACCAGTTGTTGCTGCCATCCTTTTGGCTCTTCATCTTCTCTTTCCCCCCTGTGTGGAGACTGAAGCTGTGAGGATGCATTTGTTGGCTTGATTCAGAGCTCGCTGGTGCCAGCAGAAAAGCACCTCCAGACCTCAGCAGATTTTGGGATGGACTCCTGGCACCCAGCTTGGATGCAGTCCCCAGGACAGCTCCCATCATGTTCACTCATTTCCCATCTGGGAAAGCCCTGGGAGTTCCCAGGATGACTTATTTTAGAGGAGTGGCTTCTTGAAAGCTGCTGAGGATGGCAGTGGGTTCTGGCATTGAGCTTTCCCATCTTTTGAGGGTCTCCTGGCTGCTCCCCAAGTCCAGGTATCTCTTGTGGGGTGAGGGTGGGATGGAGCAGCCCAGGATCACCCACCCTGTGGGACAGTAAGCTCACCAGAGAGCAATGAGCCCCTGGCTAGCCCTGTCTCTCCCTGAATGAGAGGGGAGGGGAAAAAAAAATCAAAACTTTAAGGTATATGAACTGTGAAATTAAATCGAAATACTCAAATAAGGAATCACATAACAACATAAGCAAAGATGTTTACCAGGGCTTGAAGTTAAATACAGATTTTTTCATAAACCCTAACACCAAATGCAATAAAGTTCTCTGGAATGTTAAATATAATTTACAAGGGGGAAAAAAATGTGCCCTGCTGCCATAAACCATCTTTCACGGTGTCCCTTTCCAGGGATCAGTCCAGGAGCAGACGGGCACATGCACCGTGGTACCTGGCTCAGGATTTCCCTATCCAAAATAATCCTGGCTAGACTCAGGGACTGAGCAGCCCTTTCTCATCCCACAGTCAGCAAACAGGAGCCAATTAATCCACACTGCAGCCCCAGCAAAGGGGCTGCCCAGGTCGAGCTGCTGGCTGACACGGGGTCCCAGCTGCCCCGGTGTGGGGTCCCAGGCACAGCCCAGAGCCTTTCATTGCCCATCTGGACTTTGCAGTGCCTGTGCTGAAGCTGGAGAGTTTTGGTCCAGGGAAAAACTGTGGTCTCACAGGATGCTTATTCCTTGACTATTGCCCTTCTCTCTCCCCTGGCGTCTCTGCCATTAACACCCCAAACTGACAGTACAAAGGCAGCATCTGGATAGCATAGCCCGTGGCTCTGGAGTCACGGCTGGTGGACTTGTGGTGTATCCAGATATATTCATTAAAACACTAATCAAGCAGAAGCTCATTTGTGGAATTGTCTTTGAATTTAAAAAGGGAAAAAAAAAAAACGGCTGAACTACAAAGCCACTGCAGTCCAGAAGTGCTCTTCCCATAAAAGACACCCGACAGCACAGGCCCGTTAGTGCCAGCCCCACTTCTGGATGCCCATAGGGGTCTGCCAGGTCCTGTCAAAATGCCAGGGAGTGATGGTGGCATGGTGGTGGCAAGCTGGGCACAAAGAGCTTCTCTAACACACACTTCTCTAACACATGCTCCCACATGTCTACACAGAGAGGCAGGCCCGTGTGTATGGCTACACAGGTAGCTCTGCTCCAGTGTTGTGTTGGCATGTGGCAATTATTAGAGGGAGGAATAGAAATATGCATTATAGAGAAACTAAAAAATAACCAAAACCCAAAAAACACACAGAGAAGCTATTTCAGTGTCATCACTCTTTCTTGTCATGGAGTGAAAGGCTTTATCTTTTTCCTTCTTACCATTCCAACTCTGAGGCTGTGAATTGTTCCTGAAACTGAATGTTCTTCCTGTAAGCAGAATCTGGATGGGAGTTTTAAAGTTTCTAAATGCAAGAAATTGTCTGGCTCATGTTCTCAGTGTCACCAGCAGCTTTAGTAACAGCCACCATTTTCTTGGAGTGGAACCAGCACACACCATTCTCTGTTCTCTTCATGGTACAAGCAACAAGGAGGAAGGGATGATGCTTGTATGGGATCCAGCCCCCAAACTTGCTACATTTCACTCTGGATCAGTGGCAGATTTTGTTTTTTAGAACCTAGTACAGATCCAAGGGAGGGGAGGCAGAGACAAATTACTGGAGGTGAACACTTATGCTCAAGGGGATTTTCCCCTCCAAAGACAGGTCACTGGGTCTTGCTCCTACTGCAACTGGGAGAAAAACTCCCTCTTGACTCCAGGAGGGTCTGAGGGTTGCTTGAGAGCTGAGGGAGTAGCAGAGGGACCCTGGCAGTTGGAGAGGAGCAGCAATAGGTTCAAGGGCTTGGGGGCAACCAGACTTCACCAAGAAAAACCCAGCTTCTGTAAAAAAACCCAAACCCCAGATCTCCCAGACCTTGGAGGAGAGAAAGTGCCCTCAGGACTAACTCCCAACCAGTAACTTGGTTGGACAAGGAGAGATATCTACGTGCTAAAACTAAACTAATTTTCAGCCTCTTGAAGGAAACAAAATGACTGTTGCTATCGTGGTGTAGCGTGAAGCCTGGGTCACGGAGGGACGGGGGAGAATCCTTTGTTCCAGCAGTCCCAGGTGCATCATGTACTGGGCAGAACTTTAGCTTACAATTTGGGATTAAAGTAAATCCTAGTATTTTTCTGCATGCCTGCCCGCTCCCTGGCTCCCAGAGACTGCTGGGTAACTGCCTATTATCCCGTGGTTCCACTTCAGTGCCCTCCCCAATAAAACTTTTCATATCCTTATAAACGAACTAGATTGCCGTGTTATAAACATTTACACTGTGCTAACAGATCATCTCCGCACATCAGAATTGGCTAAATTCCCTTTTCCAGATGAATATATTGAAGGAGATTAGAGATATGATAGCTTTTCAGATTGCTGAACCCAGAGAAATTAGTTTAGTGAGCATTTACAGAGGCTAAATTGGAACCATTAAATAGTGGATTAAATTGATGGTACTTTCATTGTCTGTCCTTCGGTACTGCTGTAAAATCAATTAGCCGTCACTATTCCATTCTCCATATAGTGAGATTGTCAGCCTGGCTAGGAGCTGCAGAGCCTCACAGCAGTAGCAAGCAGTGTGAAAATACACCTATTAGGTGATGTGGCATGAAATAACATCATAGGGCAGAATGTCCCAGTGAGATTTATCCCAGCCTTATCTCTACTTTAACAGAGAGGGGACAGACAATAGACTCTGGTGACACTCTTATCCTCCAAACATGTGCACCGGGATGCTCTCTGGACTGACAATTATTGCATTGCCTCTTGACTGTCCTGATTTTTGCATCGGAAATCCCTGCTTTGCCCCCCTCTTCAACTGGCAGTGTCCCACATTAAGAGCAAAGATTTCAGCAGAGCCTGTTTGCATCTGATTTAGGGAGAAAAAAACCCCCAAAAAACAGCAAAACCAACTTTCTCCCGCTTGCTTTTGTTACAGCAGCTCTAAGTCCTGTTAGCTGGCTGATTTATTAACATCTCTCTTGCCTTGTTCAGGGACCAGCAGAGCTTTGCACAGCCAAAGAAACTGAGGCACAGGAACAAGTGTCCCACCACCTCCCTGAGACATCAGGACCATGACACATTCTGAAGTGCTGCTGCCCAGGACCATGCTGAGTCCTTGCCATCCCTTTTCAGCTACATTTACTTGACTTTGCACTCTTTCTTGCATGGGAGGGAAACCAGAAAAGGGTAAATGACTTGTTCCCAGGTCATGGGGTGGCTTGAAGCAGATGTGGTCTCTTCATCCTCAACCCACTGACTTCCCACCACTGCTGTGGCAGGAGGAGAGTAAAACCCTGGAGCACTGCTCGCACCCACTGCATGCAGCTACCTCCTAACTAGGAAAAGGGAAATATTCCCCAAATTTCTGCTATCAAACTCCTGTCTTAAAGTGTGAAATTAAAAAGTAATGAAGAAAACAAGTCTTCTAAATCTAAGCTTCAACCTTTTGACCTCTCTCCTGCCATTTTTTCTCCCAGGGGAGGTCTCAGCTCTGGTTTGAAAAGCTATCGTCCCTGTTGTCAGCCGTGGGGTGAACTGGAGGAGATTTTGCATCCCCAGAGAGCTTTCCTTTCAATCTTTAAGTTTTCTATTGAACATGGAAACAGAAAAAAAACCCCACATATCCCATAAAACTGCTTCAGTTCCACTTTCTTGCATTGACATGGCAAAGTTTTTAAATCCCTTGTCAACGTCTTAGTTATGCTTCATGAAGGAACCATCTGGAGCTGCTGGACTTCATCTTAAATGTTTGCTGGGCTCCTAGTGTGGACACTGTCTTCTGTTTGCAACAGCATCCTTCTTCACAGGGGTGAGAGGGGACTCAAAGCACTTAATTTTATGTCTTGAACTTGGAGGGTGTTCAGATTTCCCCTTTTCCTGAGCAGGATGTGGGGTAAAGAGGTGATTTCAGTGCATTTGTGTTTCATGTAGTACTGCTCTGCCTGACCCCAGCCTGTCTCTTTCCTGGCTGCAGTGGATGCAGAACAACATCCCCATCGAGATCTGCAAAGAACTGCACCCTGGCTGCAAGGCTTGTTCCCCAAATCTCCACCTCCAAAGTCCAAAAAGATGTCTCTCTCTGTGGAGACCATGCTGTAAATATGGGCTAACAGTCTCACAAGTTCTCAGCTTGTGGAAGTGGGGGGAGATGTGGAGGGTGACAGGTAATGAAAGCCCAACTCTTCTGCCCCGGATTTGGCCGTGTTTACAGAGACACCCTCAACTACACCCCTAATCAGGTCTCTCTCCTCCAGTAATCAGTGCTTCATTATCACTGGAATCTCATTGCTAATTGAGGTCTGAGAGCCTTTATTTCCTGGACATCTCATGCATGGTGAGGGCACCACCTTTCACAAATAAATCATGTCATCATCTGTTTGGCATCGCTCCCCTTCATCAGTCCTGGAGTGAGTTTGTCAGGCTATGAGTAGCTGCCTACATGCAACAGCAATTTCCCTGTCTAAATCCATTTTTTTTTTTTTTTTTTTTTTTTTAATGCAAAGAACCTTCTCTTCTGGTAATTCATACAACTCTTTTTCCATAGGGTACATATTGCCTCTACTGAAGTTTTGCTTCTCTGACTTCTCAGGAGTACCTGTCTGTAACTGCTGCAGGGACAGATTTTGTGAGTGCAGGTCAGCTTCAGGATGATGCAACATTGGCTGGTGCAAATCATGCTTCCATCTTTTCATAGCCCACCATTCCATCCCCAGGGAAGGAAGAGCTTAGGTGACCTTGAGAAAGTCATGCTGCCCAGCTGAGCCTCAGTGTCCTGTCTACTGACACTCAGATTAGGTCCATCAGAGAAAGTTCTCTCCTCCATGGAAACAATTTCTTAGTTTTCTCTGAAGTTAAGCCTTTGCTTCTCCTACATTTTTTTTTTATTGCTTGTGACACCCTCTGTGTCTCAGTTCACATTATTTCTTACATACCTTAACATTTCCAACCCATGGCTATGTGACTCTCTTGTGCCCTCTCAGCCCAGCTGCATCACTGCCCTACTTCAGCCTTGCCCGTCATGCTCACCCTGACACCCAGAGCAGACACAGCAGAGCATCAACTTTACCTTGGAAAAATCCAGTCTGGCAAACTATTTTCTTAAATCTCTCAGCCTGACCGGAGTCCTCTCTGGCTTGTTGTGGATCCCATAGCAGACTGTGACAAGTCACACTTTCCAACTTCTGAATTCCCCCCTTGCTGCTGCTGGAGGTGCTGTTCCTCAATCAACAGAGAGCTTCAGCAATCAGCCTGCAAGATAGATCTAACTGCTTCTGCCATTGCCCCATTTATCTTCATTTCCATTTTTGCGTTGATGGGTATCATACACCACAAAGAGCCAGCCCAGCCGTGAAATGACACCGGACTGGCAACCTCATAATTATCCAGGCTCACGTATCAATTCTCTTCAATCCCTTCGTGCCACTCCATTGCTTCCTCATAACTTCCTCATCTGACAGATCAGCACCCGAACCGCCTGAGAGCCCCTGGGTAATAGCCTCAGGGACAAAGTTAGCCCTGGCAGAAGTGGGCAAAGACTCTTGTTGGCTTCTGCAGGAGTTTGGCTCACGTTGTGCCAAGCCTGAATATTGCCCAACCTCTCCTCGATGCAGGCAAAGACCTCAGCTCCTTTATCTGCTGTAGGGGAAAAGTGTGGGGGGCTACAGTAACGTACAAGTGTGTCCTGGGCTCATGCAGAAACATGGAGATGGCTCTTCCTCCATGTTTACTGTGAGGAAGTCTGCCTTAAAGTATTCCTGTCTCTAGAAACGCTGATATTTTTTTCTCCATATTTTGCACTAAGACAGCACCAAATTTTTTCCTGGGACAGGGTGGGGTTGGTGTTGGTGTGTGCATACCAGTTTAACAAAGAGCAGAAAGCCTGAACTCCATCCTCTGCACCCATGCCCTACCCAAGGTCCTTAGCAGAGCATGAAGGTAAAGGATAAGAGGGTTGGCTTCCTTGGAGAGCAAAGACCACCAACCCCCAGGCTGAAGCAGCACTTGAGCTTTGGCCCACAGCTCACCTAGGAGCTGCTGTGGTTTCATACTCTTAATGCTGGGGGGAAAGCCACCAATCTGTGCATTTTACATCTGCCTGTGGTCCCTGTGGCTCTGTCTGGTCCTTGCTGATTCCCCTGGGTTTGAGGTGCAGAGCTGCCAGCACCAACCCTGCTCCAGAGCTGTAGGACCTCCTGCATACTCAGTGAATCCCAGGAATGATTTGACTTTCTTTTCCCTCTCCTTGGGATGCAATTAAAATTCCCCTGGCTATCCAAAAAGATTGGACTGTGGATCTGGAGAATACATGAAGGTGTCAGAAGGGCACAAAGCCTGGCTGCTTCTCCCAGAACATCTGCCTTGTTTCGGGGCACAGCAATTGCAGGATGAGCCAGAACCCTGGGAGCACTGGGGAGAGCTCTGCAAGAGGGTCAGAGGACTTGCCCATCCTGTTCAAATAAACTGCAATGCCCAGTAGCAAACTTCAGCCCAAACACTCCCTTGGAGATGCTTGGCCTGCTCAGTGTGCAGGAAAAACTGGTTAGTTTTGCTAGTTAGGCTGCCCAGGGTGGTGGTTGGATCATCATCCCTGGAGGTGTTTAAAAGAGAGTAGATGTGGAGCTTAGGCACTTGGTTTAGATCTGAACTTGGTAGAGTTGGGTTAATGGTTGGACTTGATATTAAAGATCTTTTCCAACCAGAAAAATTCTGTGATTCTGCGAAAATGCAACCCATGAACAGGTAACTTCCATCAGCTGGAAGAGAAGAGATGCTGGCAACATATCCCTGGAGAATGGGGGGGCTTTTATTCCTGCTGCTACTTGCATCCCTGGTGAGGAAGCCTCTCTGGCATCCCCAGTGCTGGCAGAACAGCGTGGGCAAGCTTGGCAGTGGGTGTTGAGCTGCCCAAGCCCCTGCTGCTCCAGGCAACTGCCTTCCTCCCCATGTCCTGGGCCCCTTCTGCCCATCAGAGAGGCACAGCATGTGTCCCCAGCAGGGGAGGGGACAAATCCTGCCATTAGGGGGAAGAGGGTGGCTGGTGCAAGGCTGCGCTCAGGGTTGCTGAAGGCAGGGAGAGCCTCACCACTGGTTTTTTAATTTGCTTTGGATCGTGGCCATTGTCATTAGAATAATCTCAAGCAGGTGATAGGCAGAAGTAAATTAATTCTGAATAAAAGCGTTCAGGGATGGGTGCCAAAGAAGAGCAGGGGTGGGCGTTGGGCAGTGCCTTCACGGGTTGGGCAGAGAGGACATTTGGTGACAAAGTGAACGTGGAAGTGAACTTGGAAGATGCAGATTTCCCCTCCAATGTTGCATTGATTTCTCCTGAAGAACACCAGTTCCAAAGTGCACGAGCCAGTGTTTAACAGGGGATGCAGAGGGGGGTGGGAGGGGGAGTTATTTATGCGATTTGATTTTTAGTTCTCCTTGTCCACTGAAATCATGTGCGTGAAAACAATTGAAAATAAATTATCTCCCATCTCCAGAAAGAACCTTTCACTGTTGTTCCTGGAGCCACCCGGACACATGAACAATTAATCCTCGACTCCAGACCCAAGTGATTCAACCAATAAAACAGCTGTCAGCTGCCGGTCCTGGGGAGGTGCTGCCTAATATCCCAGGAGAGGATAATTATTCTTATCTGATTTGGCTCTGGAATGAAATCATAAAAAGCCTCGTCCCATTCTGTAAATTCAGTTCTTCTTAGCAGGTTAAGCAGAGCCCAAATGACTAACATTTCTGTCAGCACTGACTCTGGCTAAGGGCTAATATACCATGAAGAATAACCCAATAATAAATCTTATTATAGGGAAGGAAGGGAAAAAAAAAGAGAGAGAGCATGCAAGAGTGTGGAACCTCAGAGACGACCTAGGAGGGTGCAAGGCAATTTCAGTGGCTGACAAAAGTGGTTTCAGATTGCTGTTCAGAGGGAAATTTCTGTGTCATTTTATTAAAAACTCCCTAGAATATTGACCCAAATCTAAATGTTTTGGGTGGAAGCCTTTCTGGAGCCAGAGACTTAATTTCTTGTTCTTTGGATGTTTCTCTTTGCTACAAGTGATGCCTCTTGGTGTGCAATGAGCAGATACTGTAAAGCCCCCACCACAAAGAGAGATGCTCCTTTGAAAGCATGGCAGTGATTTGGAAAAACTGATCCCTCAAAAAACTTTCAGTGCTCCCTGGGACAGACAATCCCCCTTGGAGCCCGGAGGTGGAGAAAACGAATGCCACATGCCATATGTCCCTTCCTTTGGGGTGGCAGGTAGCCACAGGTCCCTTGAATTTTCTTGTGCCTGGAATGTTTCCAGCACAACCCATCCAAGCTTGTCAGACCCATCCCCATGTCCTGCTGTGCTGCAGGGACAGTGCAGGACCAGTGCTGGGTCACCCAGTATCTTGTGGTGGCAAAGAAACTGGAGGCTGAGCTGGGTAAGAGCTTCTAAACCCAATGTTTGGAGCTTTCTCCCTTGGATGAATGGAGGCTCAGATGCTGAAGTTAAAGTCTGGGAAGGACCTGCTCTTTGGAAAGGGTGAGCTCTCCCTCATCGCAGCAAGATTTACTGCCTGGCTGGAAAGTGCTTTGCTGGGGGGATGGGGCCTGGTGTTGAGTTTAAAGTTCAGGATGACCTTTGTTGTTGCCTTTCATACCGCCGATCAAGAGGCTCCTGGAAATAATGACCCTGCAACCCAATCTGATGCTCCTGGGTCTCTGTTTCCACCGAGCCCCACAGCAGGCACTTTCCCAGGCAAGCAGGTTGGACATCAGCTGAAGTGTGCTGGGACCCCACCAGGGTTGGGGACGGTTGAGGACAGAGCTTGAGGGGCACAGCAGGGTCTTGAGTTTGGGAAACTGCCGAGAGGTCTGGCAAGGAGGAGCTCTGCAGAAGATTGATGGCAGAGCTCTGGTGCCACCAAAGTATTTCTCCAGCGCCTGGGAAGGACGTTAAGGAAGAGCTGGGACCTGGTTGTCAGAAGGGGCTGGAGAAGCCTCAGACCTCAGCAGGAAAACACTGGTCCCAGCCACGCAAATGATGTGCACTTTGGCCTTTGGTGTGTTGCTCCCTCCCAAGGAACCAGCAGTGGATGGACACCTGGGGGACTGCAGGAATGGGGACAAAGAGCTGAGGGGAGGGTGGTAAGGAGATGTCCCCAGTGCCAGAGTGACTCAGGGCCCATCTCAGCTGCCCAGGGCCTCCTGGGGCTGTCACACCATGACCCTGCCATTGCAAAGCATCCCTCTGGGCCTGGCAGGAGCAGCCAGATGCAATTTCAAGCCTGGGGGTACCAGCAGGTCAGCAATATTGTCTCTGGGCCCAGGAGGAGAAGCAAGAAAGAGCACTGGGGTGCAACCACCCTAATGCCCAAGGCAAGAAGAGCTGAAGAAAGGATTTCTTGTGGACCAGGGTGACTCAGAGTGTCCCAGCAGCCTGGGGTGTTTCAGGCAGGAGAGGGGCAACCGTGTTGATGAGAAGCAGATATTTAGAGCTAGAGGGACAGAGCCCACAGGTGTCACCCAGATGTGAGGTCATCTCCCATCCCTCCTGGGCAGAGACACCAACTTGTACAGCTCTTTTCTCTTTGGAGCCATTGCAGAGGGAGTGAGGGCTCAGCAAAAGGCAATATAAATACCACAGATCACCGCTTGCGTCCAGAGCGCCTCCGAGTCAGGCAAACCAAATCTCTAAAAAGGTGGACAAATATTTGCTGAGAAAGGCTCTTCCAGGCTTGGCTGGGGTTCAGGCTGATGGCTGAATTGTGCATTTAATCTGGAGAGGCAAGGCCTGGGATCTGGACGTTTTAAAAAAGAGATTTCTCTGTTTGGGGAAAAAAATGTTAGGACTGTTAGAAAGTGCTGTAATTGAGAGAAATTGAGAGAAATCTAGGGTGTAAACATAGTATTGAAATTTCTATAAATCACACATTCTTTACTACAATCTAGGCACAATTAGTTAATACTGCACTACTAAAGCTTTATACATTTAATTTTCACCCTTAAAACCCCTCTGAAATTCTGTTTCTGGAATAACTTTGATTTATGCCTTATTGTCCTTTCCAGTGATCGTATCTCCATCTGGTGGGAGTGAAGGGCTGGTAAGACTGACCAGCACAGACCAGCTAAAAGCCACGTGGGAACAACAGTTTCTGTTGGAAGTGAGCTTTATTGTTCACTATATGAAGATCTAACGAGAGAGAGACAATGGGTGATATCACCCTGGGACAATAAATTAAGCCACCTCAGAGATGGAAAAAAAAAAAGAGAAGTGAACAGTGACTATGTCAGGGATCTGGTCTCAATCAGAGGGAAGCAGAGAGTGGTCCAGTGGTGTGGTAAAATCAAAGATGCCTTGGAACCAAAAGTGTCTGCAATGAAGAAGCTTCATCAGTTCAGGAATGGGCTCAGATGGCCCAAAGGTGACCGTGGGCTGCTCTGGTCAGATGGAGGGAGGGGGTGGTCAGGGATGAAAAAGGCTCAGTGAGCCCTGCTGAGATAGGGACAGCCTGTCTGGACGAGTGGTTCAAGACAAAGAAATGAGGCCAGAGAAAGTGATGGACTGACAGCAGTCATGTGGGGAGCAGGACAGCAACCCCAGCCTTGCCTGTGAGATGCAATGCAAGGCAAATACCTTTTCCAGCTGAATACCTGACTTGATGATCACGCATAGCTGGTGCTTGCAAGGATGTTCCAACTTCTCCTCTCTGCAAGGGCAGACATTTGCATATACATCGATTAAATTTACCCATGAGAGAACTTGGTCCTGTGTAGCTTTGAAAGTGTTCAGACCTGATTACCTTATTAAGTCCAATGCTCATTTTTAAGCCACTATCTGTAGAAGACATCATGCTCCAAATTGTACCTGGCTTAGCTTTTATCTCAGATGCCTGCTTACCATAAAAGCCTGGAAAGGCAGTACAGTAACTTCTTCCAATAAAAAAATTAAAAGCTGAGATTTCTCTGGCCAAGGGAAAGTATCAGCCAGCGATACTGAAAGATCTGGCATCAAAGTATAAGGCAAGGAATGAACAGACTTCTAAATCAGTCAAACATTTTAAACATCCCTTTTGTAATTGACAATTTTGTAATATTTATTCACAACAGATCTGATTGCTGGATTCCCACTGGCTCCCCTCAGGAGGGTTTGCGTGAAATCAGTTTGAAATGGTGTGTCAATTTTTTTCTGAAGTCACCATCTGGCTGATAGACTTGAGTCTGTTCTAATACACTGACCCAGTGAATCGCTGCTAAACAATTCCCAGGGGTTTCCACTCCTCTCGCAGGCAATCCGGGAGAACGCTGCCGGGAGAGAGCGGTGAGACAGGAATATTTTAATGTGTTATGTTGAAGGATTGTAAAAGAATTTGATTTATGGAAAGAAATAGAAATCTTGGGATGGTCTTGTTCACTCTTGAGCACTCGCGCTGGTTTTAAATGTGAGGGGAGGTTCATGCCTGGCATTAATGGCCTGAAAGTACCTGAAATGGTGCTGGAGGTGTGGCAGAAAAAGCCAACGACTGAAACCCCTCCAAAATCCCCCTCCCCAGTCAACAGCAAGGAACCCAAAGATGTGGTAGCAGCAACCCCAGCTGGGAAAAATAAATACAGGATCAAACACATTGCCCATCTATTCCAAGTATGTGACAGCACAGAGGTGAGAGTGGAGCCCTGCAAATTCAGCCCCATTCCATATCACCAGAAATCCCCAGGGTGAAACATGGTCAAATTGTCCCTTCTTAAAAAAAGATCTGTTTAACTTACAGTGTGAAACGAGGCCTTGGCACAGGGGTTTTGTATGTCCTCCTACACATCAGTGAGGGGTTCATCTGGCACATGTTGATAATTAGATGCTTTCTCTCATCATCCCTCTGCAAAGCATTGCTGCCACCCTTGTGAATTATATTTTCTACTACGCAAGAGACTCTTTGTCATTGTGTTCCCCAGCCCCAGAGCACGTGCAGCCCTCACAGATGCAGCATTGCCTGTGTACCTACATACGTGTGTCTGTGTACACAGCCACAGAGCCACAGAAGCTTGGTATAATTCTAGGATGACTAATTTTTTTTGACAGGCGAGTAAATCATCATTATAGCATTTGTTTTTATCCCTTACCATCAATCATTATTGTATGTGTGATCAAGTAGAATTTGTCTTTGGCTGCTTAAAATTTTCCTGATCGTTTTTCAAGGCTAAATATCATCTCTAGATAAATAATACTTACTGTGGTAACGTGCATGCTAAAGAGTCAAACCCCACTGAAATCACAGGGAAAGCGTTGGCTCAATGGACATTGATTTAAGTCCTAAAGGATTGTTTGTTTCTCAATAGAACCCCAGTAACAGGCTGAACGTGGAGAATGTTTTATAGGGTTTGATTAATTCCCTCTTCTACCAATGGAGTAAAGCTAGAGCACGTAACTACATGGAAGAAGTGGATATCTAAAGCCTGTGAAAATACCCAGAATATCACAAGCTGGTGAAACGTGCAGAAAAGTTTTCTACAAATCTCTGCAATTTAAAAATTGATTTACTTCAGCTATACTGGGGTCCCTTCTGCAGGTCTGCCCGATGGGAACTTAGAGAAAAAAAGTGTTTGGGAAGTTAGACAAGAAACAGCAGAAGCAAAGGCTAAATGGAGACCAGGGAAAAACTGAAGCAGCCATCCAAAACCATAACCAGGAACCCAGGTACCAGGAACTGGGAAACAAGTCTAGACTGGATTGGAACACCTCCAGGATATCTTAACTTATTGCCACATTTGAAGGACCTTGCCTGGAGGCATCCTGGGATGCTCTCAGACATTGTGGTGTCACTAAAGCCAGCATCCACCAGGGCCTTCTAGCATCAGAAGGCATGAAAATCCCCCCAAAATACCTCCCATCATGAACAACATGCAGGGAGTCAGAGCCTGATGGGACTGGGTGGCAAGTGCTCTCTGTAAGCATTGTAATTAACAGCAAAATTAATTAAACTTTTTAAGATCAGCTGAGCTCACTATCTAAGACCTGGGGGGGGGAATTTAGCAGTTTTCAAAAGGGCAGGAAAAGAAAGTAGCAATAAAATAAAATAAAATAAAATAGACATTGTCAGGACCCTGAGGCATGCTTGTCCTCTGCATGATCCACTGGTGAACGTGTCCTGGTTTTTGTGTGCTGCAGGAAGCCCTCAGTGCTCCCTGCTTGATGGTTCAATATTCTGTAACCATGGAGCTGGGGAGATTTGGTCACTGTGTGGATCATAGACCACCAATAACCCAGAGGAGAGGAAGAAAAGCTCTGGAGAAGCTGCGGGGGAAAAAAAAAAGTCTTTGCATCCCACTTTCTCTCTATTTCTGATGCTGCAAACCAGGGAGAAACAGATGGGAGGGGAATAAAATCGACAGATGAACGTTCAAAGTTTATCCTCATTTTTAGTGGGTTGTAGTGGAGAGCATCATGGCAATGCTGTGCAAGATGTTCTTGGGATTTTCTTCCTTCTTCTTCCAAGAAAGTTTGGTGGCTTTTGGGGTTACAAAAAAAATGAGAAAGAGGTAAAACTGTCCTTTGAGGTTTGGGCAGGTTTGGGTGTGATTGACCCTTGCCAAGTCTGTGACACTGGTATGGAGAAGCCCTGTACAGGGTTCTGGGTGCTGCTGGATGGGAGCTGAGGCAGAAGCACCCATGCTGGGATTCCTCCCTTTCTGCACCTTGACTGCCAACAGCTTTAGGAAGCCATCCCATCCCAGTGTCCCTTCTCCTGTCCCCTGTCACTTACTGTGGTGAGGTGCCCTGGCAGGTGTCAGTAACTCTCAGTGCAAGCCCAGGTAGGTGAGGGACATGCATCTCTCTAGTCTTTGTGCTAGCCAGGTCACTTTGCCTCTCTGGGATTTTTTTCCTAGTTTTTCTCATGTTGGATCTAAAGAGGAAAGCATTTTTCTAAGGAATAGGCTTTTTGTCCTTGAAGAATTCCACTGTTCTCTACTTGCTTCTCTTAATTGTGTAACCCTAAGCTATGCCTCAGATTTACACAGCCTAAATCCAGCCTTATTCGACTGTATTTGTCATTATTCCAATTAATTGTGCATCAACTAATTGTGTAACATGGCTATTTGCATGTCAAACCTGGGTCCTCATGCTGTTCTTTGCAGTGTAATTGCTCTGGCTAAGTGAATACCAGGAATATTCCTGAGGTTTCAGCCATTAATCAGGGTCTGTTGAAAGGAATATTAGCAACCGGGGAAATAAAAAAAGAAAAAAGAAAAAAAGAAACATGCAAAATATAAATGAGTTTCCTTTTAATTAAAAGGAAGCTTTAAAATCAACAATGAGTATGAAGGCTGAGGGAGGCCTGGCCAAGCTTACAAAGGCAAAGTCCTCTTGAGATCTGGAGGGTCAGGAGATGCTTGCTGAGAAAAGAAAGGGCAATGGTTGGGCTTTCTTTTCCTGGTGCCCATTTTGGGACTCTGAAAAGACATTCCCACTGACATTTGGGCTTTCTGCTTCTGTACATGGTTAGAGTTGGGTGTCTTGAGGAAGCAAAGCACAAAAGTGAGGAAATAATTGGCTATCCTGGGTGTGGAAAGGTGAGGTGGTGCTGCAGGGGTGGGGAATGGACCCTGGCATTGTGGAGAGCATGGTTGGTTATTCACAACAGGACAGCAGACTGGTACCTCTGCAAGGACATCCCAGTGAGGAATTCCCTTCTGGAATGGAGAAATGGGTCCCTGAACTCTTCACTCACTGCCCTGGTTGGAGAAGACAACCAACCAATGGGTTGAAGCTCCCGTGACTCTCCAGGTAACCGGTGTTAAGACACATCCAGGCCTGGGATCACTCTCCTTAAAACATCCCCAGGAACATTTTGGGAGGAATGAGAGAGATGAATCATGGCCTAATTCCAACCACCCATGTGTGTTCCAGAACAGCACAGGCACCTGGTGACAAATGGTCCCTTCTTTTTGGGGAAGGATGGGTTTGTTATCAACACTGTTTGTCCTGGTGACATATATGAGGTTGCTGGAGGTTGCAATGATGAGGACTATTAATGCCCTTGATGAACTATTGTTAACTTAGACAACCAGTTAGCAACAAATCCTGTGCTGAAGCTCAACAGCTCCTGGACCCATGACCAGCATTGGGTTCATTGCATTTTGCTGCCCCACATTATGTCTCAGAAAAAAAAAAAGAAACATGCTTAGGAGAGCATCAAGGATGTCAATCAAGAGTTCCCGAGGATAATCAGGATCTTCAAGGACAAAATCAGCAACCACTTGCCCATTCACAAGAAGGAGAGTTGCAAGGTTTAAAGCCTGCAGTGATGGCACCTTTTGGCCACGTTTCAACACCTTTTCCAAGCTGGTGGAAAGGTTTGTGAATGTCTGTGGGTCCTGTGCTGGGCTTGTTTAGCCCGGGCTCCTTGGGGGATCAGAGCTCTCCTCACTCAGCTGTTTCCCATCCCTCATGCTGCTGGATGGGCTGTGGCTCCAGTTTCTGTGGCTCTCAGTGTTGCTGAGAATAAAGTGAAAGTAAAGCTGGCCCTGGGTTGTTGTTTGCAAATAAAGATGAAGACAAACAGATGAGTTCAAGCTGCTGGGAGGAAAACAACCCTGGCAGTTCCTCTGCTTAATGGTGGGAACCTGGAAGTGTAAACAAAAGCCAGGGCAGGTCCTCCTCATTCCCACCAGCTCTTAGAGTCCATCAGTGTTTTTCAATCTTTACCTCCTAGAACAAATCAATTTCGTGCCAGCCTGTAACTTTTTACTGATGTTGTGGCTTTTTCAGTTAAAGACAACCAGGTGCTGCATCCCTTCCCCTTGCCCAGCACTGGGACCTCTCCTGTCCCTGTTCTCTCAGACCCTGAGGGGTCCCTGGCTGCTTTTTCATCACCAGATCCACAACTCTCTTGCAATCTCAGTCCATGCCCTAATGAATGTGGCCAAGAAAGATGCACGTGGAGACATTTATCATCCTCCTGTTCCAGCACTGAGCTCCCGACGCCTTTTGCCCTCCACCATGAGATCATCCACTCCCCTTAAACCCAGAGAAAAGATATATTACTCCAAAAAACCTGGCCAGGAGGTGTAAGCCCCTCAAGGCATTGGCTCCTCAAGCCCCAGCAGCAGCACTGCAGTTATGGGGTCATCCTTACTCTGAGCACTCCGGGCTCAGCCATCAACCCAGAGCCATGCATGATAGAGACAAGGGATGGGCAAAGAGCAGGCAAATTAATTTGGGCCTAGAAATATAGATCTGGGTGCAGAGCCAAGTCCAACAGTGCTTTCACAAAAGCCCCATCAGGAAGGGCCAAGGAGAAGCCCCAATGCTCTCTTGAAGACCAACTCCCTGGAACTGTGGGGGATTTGGCTCTGCTGCCTTTTCCCCCCACACATTAAGTCAGAGAAGGGAAAGCACTATCTCAGTTATCTTTTTTTTTTTTTTTCTTTCCTGACAGTCCCTTAATTAGCATGAGATCTCACAAAATTTGCCCAGGCAGCCATCCATCTGTTTTGCTGACTTTCAGTAACAATATTTATCATTGCGGAAGTGTCAAAACAATAAAACCAGATGACATTTATGCAAAGGGCTCCTAACTACTTTCAAAAAGGCCCAAACCTTGAAAACCTCCTGCAGTATTTTGCTGAGAATTGTTTGCAGACACAAAGCTGAGAGCAATTCCTGCTGTACCCACATAAATATTTTAAATGAGCTGTAGAACAAATTTCCAAGGGATGTGAGAGGATGGCATATGCTTCTCTGTAGCAACTTTGTTCTGAGCAGTCAGATGAGATAAAAGGAGATCTCCTGCCCTAGTGTTTCTTCTTGGTTTCACCTCCAAAAATATTAATTTTGGTGAATACTTTTCACATCTCAAAAGAGTGCTGTATAAATTAGTTCATGCCAGTGAGTCTTCTTAAGAATTTTAACCTGATCTGCCATGCAGTAAGAAGGGGAATTAAAAAAAAAAATCTGCTTATTTAACTTTACGGTATTTAAACCAATCTATAAATGAGAATTAATAAATCTGCATTTCTTATTGTCAGCACTAGTTGATTGCAGCACTGTGGAGCCCTATCAAAGGTTGCATAAGGCAGACTACATTCTGCAGTGTATTTAATTTATTCATAATAAATTTACTTAACAAATTCAAGTGTAGCTGCATTTTCTTGTTAGAGTTTCTCTGTATGGGAACACTTGGGGTTATTCTCTGCCTTAATGGGTCCCCAAGCAAGTGGGAGAGGATGACCCCCTGTAAACCTGGTTTTGATGGCTTTGTGCTGGGAAAGTGGGTTTGTTCAGCTGAGTGGTATCCTCATCATGATCTCTGATTGAAGGCTGTTCACTCCTCCATGTGATCTCTGGCATCGTGAGGTTTTAAAGCTGTTTTGTGCTCAAAGCATAATTTCTGGAGACTTTTCCCTTGCAGGTCTTGGAGGCCTGGTGTTAAGGGTTGTGGAAGGATTCTCAAAGGCCAACACCAAAATTGGGTGGGATGCTGGGATGCAGCACTGAGGCATGGGTAGGTACCACTGCCCAGTTTGGGTTCGTGTAAGAACATCCCAGTGAAGGGCAAGCAGAGGCATGGGCAGGTCTGCTCCTGGAGGAACTTCCCAGCCAGCAGGCCTGGAGCAAGTCACCGTTTTCCTACCCAAGGCAGAGGATGGGGAGCCTGGACCCCGCAGAGCCAGGCTGAGCTCCACACTGATTGCAGGCATCTGTCTTCTCCTGACAGCTCTGCCTGTTAGTGGAGTGAGTCTGCTGTTTAATTTACCTGACTTGTTAACAGCTCCCTGTTTTGAAGTTGTGGGAAGGAGCTGATTTCACGTTTACAGTCGAAGCGCGGAATTCCCATTGGGTGGCTAAAATTCACAAATAATCTGGTAATTTGTCCGCTGTCTCGGGAGCCCTTGGGGACACTGCTCAGTGTATATCACAGTGTATATCACCATGTTTTGGTGGGAAGATTGATGAGGAAAGAGGGGCACAGAGCTGGCTGGCCGCGTGCCAGGAGGAGCTATCGAAACCGAAAGGCTGAAGGAAAGCTCTGCCAAAGAAAGCAGGGATGGGGGGATCACACACACACACACACACACACATCCTTGCAGAGGGGCTGCAGAGGAGGGTTGAGGGGGTTTGCTTCTTTTGGGGACTGGCTTCTTGCTCCTGTGGCTGCCCTCAGTGGCCAGAGCAAACTGGAGCATGGAAATGAGGCAAGTGGCCTTGCCTTGGCATTTTGCAGCCTTGGCCCCCCCAAAATCTCTTGGGTATTGGTCTGTGTGACATGGGAGCAAGAGAGAGTCAGGCAGAACTGAACTCAGGTCTGGATCTGCCCGATCTCCATGATACAGATCTCCTGGAGGGGAAATTGGCTCTGAGGAGCATGGACACAGGCAGGTATCACACCTGATAGCCACAAGAGGAACAACAAATCTTTGGAGTCTCTCATCATTAATTGCTCAACCCCTCCCATCATTCAATAGATCAATAACTGGCAGCTGCAGGAGCTGAAGGAGAGAAAAACACCCTGTGTGCAGCCAGGGGCATCCCAGGACTGCATGAAGGTGGATTTTGACAGTCAAACCCTCACCAAGCACGTTCACCAGCCCTGCCAGACCCGTCGAGGATCATGCAGGGAGCCCTGGCAAGGGGCAGACCCTCTGCTACACCCAAGTCCCCTGCCCAGCTGCTGCAGCAAGTGGAGAATGAGCAACCTCCAAGCTGGGGCTCCAACCCTGTGCATCTTCTCCTGGAGTGGAGAGAACCTTGTGCCTGTGCTAAGGACAGTGCTGCAGCTCACCCTGACCTCAGGCATGCTGGATCTGTAAATGAGTCTGGAGTTAGGGTAGGCAGGCTGCAGGCATCCCAGCAGAGCAGCAGGTAATCAGGAGGCTGTCCTCTACGGGGAAGGTGTTAAATCCTTCTTGGAGTGCTGACAAAAAGAGTTACAGCCCATATGCTTATTGCCAGAAAAAAAAAATAATAAAAAAGTGTATTGTTTTAACCAAGTCTAGAAGCCATCAGAAAGGTTTAGATGTGTGCCCTAGCTCTGGGGAGCCAGTAGGCAGAGCTGGGGGGGAATGTTTTACCCCAGCCTTGCCATCAAATGATCAAAGCCAATCCAACAGCAGCCACGAGCCCAAACTCCCAGTGATCCCAAAGAGAGAGGGATGTAGTGTTGAAACTGCACGGAGACCCCCCCTGCCCCTGCAAATTCTGATGGCTTGTGAGCTCCTTCCCAGGACACAGCTGGCTCTGTCTTCCCCTGGTGCTGCTCCTGCTGCACCTCCCTCCCCAGATGCTGTGGGCCCATCCCTGCCTGGGGATGCTGCTGTGGGGCTGGAGATGGTCCATGGTCTCCATCATGCCAGGGTTTGCTCCAGTGGCTGCCCAACTCTGCTGTCCTCCAGTAATGCCAGCCCCACTTTGTTAGGTTCTTCCAGGGCTTTGGGACAGAGTTTGGGTGTAAGAGGGTGGAAAATTTTACTATTCTAGATGGACACACTTGTCCCTTGAAGTCTAGGCATGATGAGATGAGAAGACCCATTTTAAAACTGAAGGTTATTAGATTTAAGACATCTCTCCGACCTAAAGAATAAAAAGGACCTTGTCAAAAAGCCAACAAGTGCATGAAAACAGAGCAGAGGGCAGGAAAACCAGCCGGAGCAGTGGTCCAGGGGATGCTGCTCAGCCAGGCTGCTGGCACAGGGCAGGCAGAGCTGGGGCTGGGCTGCAGCGTGTCCTTGTTTGCATGAACTGATGCTGCTTGGCATCATGTAACACATTATTGTTTTTATTGTTCTTGTTGTAAATACACCTAGAGGCATCTTACAAATAGAATTAATTACAGTTGTTTAATTCATTAGTTAAGTACACAGTGCATTCTGCTTGCTGGAGAGGGGGGGGATGGTTGTGGTCAGGGCACACATGGTACAAATCAATGTATGGTCATGTTCTTTGTGCCTGCAGCACCAGCTCTCCTGATCCCACATTTCCAGTTTCACTCCCCTCACTATCCTTTTTCTCAAAAGCTCATGTCAAGATAAAACATTTGCAAGGAAACTTTGGGAAGGTAGATGAACAAGAGGACAGCACAAAGCTTTCCAGGATTGTGGATTCCAACTTGGGGATGGGTATGGTTGAAGGAGAGAATCCAAGGATGTTCCTGCATAGGATGGGCCACTGCAGGGAAGGGGATACCCATGAGGACGTGTGAATGTGCAGCAGCCCTGTGAAAAGGCACTTTGCAGCAAGCAGATGAGTTTCCCAGTGCAGAGGCAGTGCAGCCACCCATACCTCAGCCTCAGTCCTGCTTCTCCTCCAGCCCAGGCTGGGGACAACCCCATCTCTTGGGAAGTGTTGGAGAGAGAAAGAAGGTGCTTGCAACCAGAATCACAGAATCACAGAATGGCAGGGGTTAGAAGGGACCTCTGGAGATCATCTACTCCAACCTCCCTCCTAGAGCAGGATCCCCTAGATCAGATTACACAGGAACACACCCAGGCAGGTTTTTAATGTCTCCAGGGTTGGAGATTCTGTAACCTCCATAGGCAATTTGTTCCAGTGCTCTGTTACCCTCAGAGTAAAGTAGTATTTTCTGATATGCAGATTACACAGGATCACATGTGGCAGGTTTTTAATGTCTCCAGGGTTGGAGATTCTGTAACCTCCGTAGGCAATTTGTTCCAGTGCTCTGTTACCCTCAGAGTAAAGTAGTATTTTCTGATATTCAGGTTAAATCTTCACTGTGCCAGTTTGTGACCACTACCCCTTGTTCTGTCACTGGACACCACAGAGAAAAGCCTGACCCCATCCTCCTGACACCCACCCTGTAGATATTTATAAACATTGATGAGATCACAGAATCACAGAACATTTAGGTTGGAAGAGAACTCCAAGATCCTCCAGTCCAACCTTTGACTAACACCACAGTCAGCTACTAAACCATGTCCTCAAGGACCAGGTCACTGGATGCTTTGCAACTTGTGCCTCTTCAGCCTGACAGCAATGGAAATGAGCTCCACACTCCTCCTGCTCTGTGGAGGTTTTTTTCCTCCCCTTCCATCTATCATGGCCCACAGCAGAGCTTTATGAGCTCACCCTCTCCCAGCCTGGGGCTGCCTTGCTCACAGGAGCAGAGCTGTTTTACTCCAAATCACAACACAACTGAAAAAACACCGTGGCTCAATACATCACAGGGCAGAAACTTGAAAGGGAAGAGGCATAAAACTCATGTCACTGATGAAGGGCAAACCCTGCTGCCTTTCCCCTGATGCTTGGGACATCTCCCAGAGCTTCTTCCCAGAGCTGGGAATTTTCCCAGCCTGAGGATGTTCATGGAGCCTCAGACACTTGCTAAGGAGTGGAGAGATGTGAAAGAAAAGCTGCTGAATAACCCCATGCAAAGTGGTGGTTGTGACCATTCATCTCAGGAGGAGCTGGGGGCTGGTGTTGGCTCTGACACTGCTTCACTGAGTGACCTTGGGCAAGTTACCTCCTTCCCACCTGCCTTTGCCCAAAGGCCTCTCTGGCACCATCGTTTCCCTGCCACATGTTTGCAAAACAAAGTACAATGGGCCTTACACTCCCCTGTGCCTGTGGGCATAGCTGGACCTTGGAGGTGAGTGTCAATGCCCTGCCCTGTCCCTGTCCCTGAGGGACTCACGAGGTCCTGTCCTGCACAACTGGCACCAGCCACAGTCCCAGAACACCCCATGTTGCTCCCCATGGACCACAGCATCCCCATCATCCTCCCAGGGAGCCACAAAGCCCAAGCCAGAACCTGCCCATTTTGGAAACCACCAAAGAGAAGTTCATCTCTCTGGTAAAAAAGCAGAGTGGTGGAGCTGTAAACTCCAGCAGGAAGGAATTCCAGTCTATTTTCAGTCAGCAGACCTTGTGCTGCTCTCACCTGGAAGGAGTGGAGACACCAAAGAGCTGGATCAGGTAACTCAAGCAGCATCAACGTTCCTGGGACCAGGGCAGTTGGCTAAAACCCATCCCATCTCTCATCCATATTGAGGCCATCACAAGCATCTCCAAAAGGTGTTGTTGGGTCCTGCAGGAAGCTGCCTTTAATTAACGCAGGAGAGGAGACATTCACAACAAGAAGGGGAAAAAAAAAAAAAAAAAAAAAAAAAAATCAAAGAAAACCCAGCGAAGCCCCATGTGATAATAAAAGCTGACTCTAACTAACAGTTGTTCTTCAGACATTGTTAATGATATTATAAGCACTACCATGTGCTAGGCAAGCTGTGACATGCACCCCAGTGGACATATGGATAATAAGATCACATGCCTGCTTCAATCAAAGCCATAAGTACAAACTCTATCTGAATCAGAAGAAAGCCCAAGCTCGTGGTAGCTGGGGATGGGCTTTGGGGCTGCAAGCTTCTACAGTTAAGAAAAGAAATAAAAGGGGGGATGATAGCTCAGCCCAAAAGCACTCAGCACCTTCCAGCATTCCAGAGCCTGGCCCTGAGCATCCACAGCCAGGGGCTTCCAGCTCCAGCTGCCATCTCCAGGGCTAAATGCACCCACAGCCATCTCCAGCAGGATTTTGGCCAGACACAGAGCATTGCCCTAGCTCAGGGGCAAGACTTTGATATCAGAGCTGGAGGTGTTTGAGATGCTTTACCTTGAGCCACCTCCCCCATCCAGGCAGTGGCCCAGAGCAGTGCAGGGACACGCAGGGCTCCCTTCAGCCTGCACCTGAGCACAGCCAGTGGAGGCACAGGCAGCTCACTGTCATTAGAAACACTGCACATAATCACCAAATTTAATGCCTTTATCATTGCTCAATGGATCAGTGAACAGAGGAGCTAAAAGAAAGACAATTAGAAGCGTCAGCCTATGCTAAAATTTTTTTTTTTCCATTGTCTTGCTTTTGTCTAAAGAGTTATTCATTCCCTAATTGTGAAATGTAATTTTGTTTGGAGGCTTTTGTTGTATTTGTGTTGTTGTGTGGCTAATGCAGTTATTTGCTGCACTCAGTCTCTTTTCTCCCACTCAGCCCATTTAATGGAATTCTTTGGCAGCTTTGATTTAAAACCATTTTGGTTTAGTGACCAGGACATTTCTGGAAGGGGGAATCAGATTGTTTCCTGGATTTCTGAGTCAGATTTTGCTCAGCAAGATTCACTTTTTTAATGAATGCTTTTTTGAAGGCTTTTAATCCATCATTTTTTGGCTCCAGTGGTGACAAATCTCAGCAAGAAACAGTGTTTCCCTTCCAACCCCCCCCATCCTGGGCTGGGAAACAGAGGGGCTCACATCCAGATTTTCTCCCACACTTTATAATGAGAAAACTCCAAGAAGTGACCCCCTCTGTGCCCTTTCCTGTCCTCCCCTCCCCATTCCCACTAATGGCTGCAAAATCTTAGACCAGCTCAGACTTTTCTTTCCCCACAAGGATGCTCAGATGAGAGCAGCACCAGCTCAGTCCCACTGAGGCTCTGGGTGCCCTGGCTGCTTTGCTGCCTCTTGGAAATGGCCATACACTGGGCAGACCCAGAGGATTTGTTTTCAGTACGTCATAAACCACACCTGAAAGTTGTTTTTTCCACTCTAAGTGTTTAACTGGAAGGCCTCCTACAGCTTCAGAGCCATGCTGAGCCTGGATGGCAATGTAGGGAGTGAGTAAATTGCCCTTTTAGCACGTTTTCTCCGACAAGAGGATTTTCAGTCCCAGCCCATCCCCTCCACGTGAAATCCAGAGCGAAGGAAGACTGATTTAAAACCAATCACTAACACACACAGCTCCTTATTCAAGCATCCCAAGCTTTGTCTTAGACTATTGAATCAATCCTGTCTTCACTGTCACCTTTCCTAAGTAACAAACCAAATCAGATGATGGCACGGTCTCCTCTAATTGACTGAGCTGCACAAGTGTGTCCATGGCTCAGGGTGTGGGCATCAGCTGTGCTGCTCTGGGGGGGAGAATACATGTGAAGTTATCAATAAACCCCAGGATGAGGGAGGGAAGGAGCAAGACCAGACCCAGGCATCAAGGTCTGACACTCATGAGGCTTGGGACATCTGCAGAGAGAGTAAGGATTGTCAGGGACACCCAGGCTCAGGCATGTGGAAGTTGGGTGTCTCCTTCATGCCAAGATCATGCATGGTTTGTGAAGAGATGCATGTATGACTGAGCATGTGTGGATTTGTGACTGCATGCAGGACAGCTCAGCTTGCTTTTTGGCTGCATCTCTTTCATGGAAATCAATGGTATTCATCTGGTTTTAAAAGATACGTTCACTGCAGAGCCACAGGTTTTGTGAGTCTTCCCAGACAGTTCTGCTGGGCTCACTGAGAACATCTCCATCTCCTGTATGTTCCCTTGCCAGTACTAACCACCCATTTCTCCCCAGAGCCAGCACCCTGGCTCCCTACAGTCACGTTATTTCAAGGTGGACAAGCCAAGGCATTCCCACACCAGGCCCAGCCCTGGTTCCAGAGATGTGGTCACTGAGAGATCCTCCTCTTCCCTCCTCACCCCTCGTGCAGGTGACGTGAAGATCACTGGTTCTGCTGGTCACCTCTCCCATCATTGGTCAAGGAGGGGAGAAATGCAGCAGCCATGGCTGGGCCATTTCACCAGCAAGTGCTGGCAATCTGTCCTGCTTTGGCAAGCCACCTGCCTGGAGTTTCCTCTAAGATTTGGGCCCAAACTGAGCATACTGAGTCCCTCAGTCCTACCTGTGGGTACAGCATCATTCACAGTCAAACAGAAGCCACAGCTCCTCACCCCCCTGCCTCCTGCATGGCTCTCCAGCCAGCCCACACCCCAGCCTCCTCTTGCCCCTTCCCTTTCATCTTCTGAAGATGGGCTTTCAAGCTCCTGAACATGTGTTGAAGACATGCCTATTAATGAATGTCTTCAGAAAGAGGAGGGGGTAAGGAGGAGAGATAATGAGGAGGGAGGAGGAGAAGCTAAACAGAGCAGGCGTCCTTATAAATGAATTTCCCTAGCAGAGCCTAAATTAAGCAGCAATTGCTGCAGTCACGAAATCCACAGGGAGTCAGACCCCTGGGCTCCAGCAGCCCTTGGATGGAGTGGTGCTGTGTGGGGCTGGCAGGAGAAGTGCCCATCACAGTGCTGCAGGGCTGGGAGGAGCTGGTTTGGGGAGAAGGGTGAGGGGCCAGAATGTGAGCACTCCCCACTTGGGCTACAGATGCCAGGAGACACGGGAATCATGGTTCAAAGCAGATGTTCCCTGTGGGGCTGAGTAAGGGGCTTTAACCCTTGTGGGGCTGTGCTCTTTGCAGATGAGAGATGTTTGCCTGTCTGCTGAGGTTGTACTGAATGCTCCCCAAGGTGCAAAGTCAGGGACCAGGACTGCTGTCAGGGCCAAAATATTTGCCCCCTGATAAACTTTCCTCCTTCCCTCAGAGGTGTGTGTATCACCACCAACTCTTGCCCCATTGCCACAACTTGGATGGAGCCCATCACAACCAAAGAAAAGTCCCCACCCCACCGCAGGAGCCTCAAGCTTCAAACCAAGCCTGGCTCTGTAAAGTCCTTAAAACCCAAGACCTGTTGCCCCAGCTGGGTTGCCCACCCACTCAGCCCACCCCATCCTCAGTCCTGGTGCCCAGCACTGCAGTGATTTAAAGTCTGGGCTCCAGGAGGCACCACTGGAGAAGTGAAATCACCGACTCGTGCTGCCTGGCTGGGAACAGGTGTGTGAAAATCAGCACCCAGGCACCCGCTCAAACAACGTTGTTTTTGCCTTACGTGCCATAAATCAGCACACTAATCTTTCACTGTCCGGTGAGATCTCTCACTGGGAGGGTGATAAATTGCCCTCCAACCCCTGACAGCTGCTGGGAAATCACTCACAGCCCGAGACAAACCTCTAAATCTGACATTATAGAGTGTTGAAAGGAAGAATGTCTGTTTTTATAACCTACCTCAGTTATAATAAATATTTAAAATCCACATTAACATCCTCTTATAGTTACAATCTGCCCTCTATGGAACAGTGTCCGACTTAGATTTAATTAGCAACTGAACCTTTTCAGGCCAGGCTCCCAGTAAGGCTGAAGATCCAAACCCCCAGTGAAATGCCTCTGTTTTCTTAAACTACCTGCACTGTAATAAATATTAGCCATGTCGCCAAGCAGCCCTGTTGGAGACAGTGCTCTTTTTGTCTTCTCAAAGGCTAACATTTAATTTAAATGATAGGGTCTTTCCAGACTCTGGGGGGAATTTCTTTCCTGCTCTCCAGAAACTTTGCCATACTTCACCTCCAAGCACAGGCATATTCCTTTGGCACCAGGAGGACACAGGAATGGATACACCTCGATGCAGGTACGAGACTGGAGTGATGAAAATAAAAATGAGGCACAACTGCTTCAGCTTCTGGTCGTGGGACCTGAACTAGGAACATGGAACAGAGACCTCCCTCTCTGTTAAACCACAGAGATTTTGGGAGCTGGGTCCCAAACTCCTTCAGTTGGCTTCTCTTGGAAAAAGGGAAGAAAGAATACATGTTCAGAAATTTTTGCATGTACACTCTGTTCCCACCTGCTTTTGCAGGTTGCCTTATTTTCCCTTTTATTACTTTTTGCCAATTGTTTTCCAGAAGGCAACTTTCATATTCACTTCTCCCCTCTGTCCTAACTAGAGCTTCATCACTATTTCTTTTTTTCTAAAATATCACAGGAATGAATATGGGCAGAGGTGTTAAAAAGACCAAAGTTCCCTTCATCTTCCTTAATTAAAAATCCTACCCTCATCATTTTGAATTTTGGTGGTGTCTTCCCTCTCCTGCCTATCAGCTGCTGCCATAAAACTGTGTCAGCCCCTGACAGAGTGATAAGGAGCATGACAGCCAGAAATCAGCCTGACCCCCATGACTACAACCAAAAGGTGCCCTGGAGCTGCTCCATCAGCCCATCTGGATGCCCTCCTCAAGGTGGGCTCTGTGGCCATCCAGAGAGCAGCTCTGAGGCCAAGGCTAAGGGAAAGGTTTGCTGAAAAGCGTAGAGGTGTCAGGCACCCTGCCAGCACCCTGCTTTGGGGCTGTGGTTGATAGAAGAGGGGTCAGGAGGCTTCAAGAGGGGAAGGGGAGGCCAGGCAGCTGAGCTCTCTGCACACACTTCCCCTTGGCTATTATTTGGGTGCCCTGCACCCAGCCCAGCTGCTTCTGGGATCAATGGCAGTGTATCAGTCCTTGAGGAAACCTGCTGCTCCCGCAGAAATAAACAGACATTTTCCTTCTGCATATCAGAGAGAGCCGTGGATGTCTCCTGGCATTGTCTGAACTGAGGGTAAATGGGAGGCTGCATCTTTGGCTGCGCTGTCAGAGTGTGGGCTGGGGAAACCAGAGTGTGCATTCTGTGTGTTGGATGTAAATAAACACGCAGACACAGCTTGGCCTGTGTTAAACAGACAGACATGGACTTCTGTTTCATTTCCAGCTCCCCAAATGATGGCAGACGCCCAAAAAAGTGTTCAGCTTTTAAAAGAGCAGTCTCCAAGCCCTGATATTTTGCCTCTTGCATAAGCTCCACACTGAGGGCTTAATCCTGATGACTCCAGCAAATGCAGTCTTCATAAAAGCAAAACCAGGGGCAACCTGGAGGTACTTGGGTGATTTGATACCCTGTCTGGGAGCTTCTTATCTCTTCTCTTGCAAAGTGCATTGGGTTTCCCTTCTCCTTTCCAGTTAGCTTCTGGCTGTAACAAAAACAAGCTCTTAGGAAGGGGCACAGCAAATCCTCAGCAGCCAGCTCAGGTGAGTCTCGGGTCTGGTTGAGGGTTGGAAACACATTGCTAAGCCACTGCTGTCCTGCCATCATCCAATGGCAGGAGGAGATGAAAGGGTGGCTGCTCAGCTCCTTACCCACCACCCCAGGCAAAAGCAGAATCAACTTCTTACCTCTCCTCACCCCAAACCACTCCTGCCCCAGCATCTGTTTGCATAACCCGCCTGCCGTGAATCTTGCTGGGGTTTGCAGAGACAGCATCACCCCCCTTGGGAAACAGCCAGTGAGTTTTACCAGGAAACCTGCTGTTTTACAAAGGGTTTACAACCAGCAGGTCCTACCTCTGAGAGAAGTTACATTCTCGGGCATTCAAGGTTTGTTTTTTGATTATGCGGGAAGCAGTGTGAATGGAAGTCACAGAGTCCTCGAGGGAGAGAGGTAACATGAATCCCCAGCAGCTTTCCTAACCTTTGCTTTTGCAGATGTTTTCATCTTTGCACGAGGAGCTCCCAGGAAGCCTCAGATGCAGAGCACATGGGATGAAAGATGTTAAGACACCCAGGCTTCACTCAGTGCCTGCCCTGTGCTGGGATTGCAGGGGTGGTGGGGCCTTCCTGCTTCCAGCCCAGCCGAAGGAGCAATGAAGGGATGTGCTGCACTTCTGGGGAGAGCAGGAAAATAGGTCTGGAGGAAACTGCTCTAAAGGCTGTGGTCTTACCTTACTGGAAGTGAAGGGTTTTCCAGCTCTTCCTAATGCCAAATTACTATTTCACATGTATTTGAGGCAACTTTGCACAAGGTAATCCCAGCCCTCGCTGGCCAGTCCCTGAGAGCAAGCAGAAAGCAGCAGCCTGCTGCAGCAACAGCACAGTGTGATGTAAAGACCTTCTATCACCCGTGGAGTGGTGGGTGGCTGGGAAAACAGACTCCTGCTGGAGAAGGTGAGGAAGAGTGAAGGACCATGTCCAGCCTGCCTCACCTCCAACTAAGCTGCTGTGTTGAGCATTTGTCACACCCAACTCAGAGACCCCGAAGAAAGATTGCTTGGAGCCACATGTCGGGTGTGTTCAGCATTGTCCCCAAGAGGGATGAGGACTCAGGTGGAGCTCGTGTCTCTAGCCCACATCTAGATTTCCTTAGGAAGATAAGTATGAAGAGTGAGACCCCAACCTCCTTTCTAACTCCTCGCCCACCTCACTGTAGATTGTCTTATGCAGAAGGTGGACTAGATCATCTCACGGTGTCTTCTAGCCTCAGCCATCACCCACAGAACCCCAGTGGGGAGCTGAAACAACAAAGAGAAGAAGGAAGATCAGCTTTCCTGCCAGAAGCACTGCTCCAGCTTCCTAAGAGCCACTGCTTGGTCCAAAACCAGAGCCAGCTCAAAAAGAGGTTGATCCCCAAGGAGGAAGCTGAGTCCTGGGGGAGTCTGCCTGCAGGCTGAAACCAAAATTCCAGGTGACAACGGGCGAGCAGGTGACAAGATGAGGCAGAGATGAGGTGTATGGAGCTTTGAAACTGCCACGAGCTGCTTGCCAATTTTCTGCCTGTCTGAGAGGCTCTGGCGGGCAGTGGGCGGCTGTCTCATTGTGCACATTGCTGCTCGGGTCCTTTATATACAACCATTCCCCCCGGATTGCATCAACCGAGCTGCTGGCCAGCAGGACGTGGCTCTGTACCCTCATTAATCAACGTCGTGCTTGGGGAGAAACGCTGAGTTCATTCTCATGTGTCTCCCAGGCCTCTGGGGACCCAGTTGTCTCTAGCCAAGGCTGGTAGTCACCTGGAACAGTTTTCCAGCCCCCCTAAGCAGCAGGAGTGTCCATTAACTACCACGGATCGGTGGGGACGGTTTGTAAACTCCGGATACATACGGAGGGGCCCGGGCTCTTATTGGCTGACGCTTTCCGCTCTCAGAAATGGGTCATTTAAACAGAAAACTGTAAAGTGTTCATGCCTCTGAATGCAGAGAAACTATCAAAACAAGCTCCCGTCTCAGTGCCACAGACCCGGCATTCAAACAGAGACTCGGGGTGTGTTGTACGGGAACAAACCAAGTGCTCCCAGCAGATTCCTTTCCTTTTCCTGATGTTTTACATAACAAACATTTCAACTCTCTGGCTCAAAAGCAGACCTACCCCAATTACCAGGACAGCTTGTTTTGTTTGGAGTAATAGTTAAGGGTCCCATCCTGCATCCCCAGACCAGTGGGTAAACTCTCCTTGCCCCCAGTGGGCCTGAATCCAAGAGAGCCTCATGGTACATTACAGACTCCACTGTTACTGAGAGGGTATTTTTGTCTTTCCTTATGGAAGCAAGACCAGTTCAAGCAAGTTCTGCTAGGGCTCCACCTACACAGAAGTGGAGGCATTGTGACATCCCAATGAAATGCAAGGCAGAAGCTGGCATCACCAAAGAGGGCTGCTATAGGCTGATTTGTGATGGCAGGACACCATGGCTTCATGGTGCCCTGCAGCTGCTTGACCTTTTGCCCATGTCACTTGGACATCTGCAAGTCATCCAGCAGTACCATAGTCCCTGGGGCCTCGGCAATCTCAGCTCTGCAGGGCCATGGCTCAGAAAGATGGAGAGTAAAGGTGTCATACAGAGACTAGAAACCCCTAAGATTTGGAAATTAATCCACATTCAGAGAATTTTTTTTTTTTGAGTTAGTAAATTAGATCTGAATAAAAGCAGCTTATTAATAATTGTTACTTTCATAAAATTTAATTGTTTTCCCAGTGTGTTGAGTGTTGCACATCTGGGAAGTTCAAAGATATGGAGGAGAAGTAAGCTGCAAAAGCATCAGAGACCGAAGCTCCAGTGGTCCTACAAAGTCAGTTCATCACTACCACTGACCCATCATCAGACAGGAGCACAGCATATTCTTCAAAATCTCTCTTTGAAAATGAAGGAGCAAGCATATTTTCAAAAAGAGAAACACATAGCAAAGTAATTAAAAAGTAATACAAGTATTTCTGCCTTTTCCCAATGTTTCATTTTTTTTCCAGGCAAGAACTATGTCTCAAAATTTGCTCCAAAGCTATGGGTGTTTCTGAACACCCTCCAGCAACATTCTTTCCTCAGTTTGTTATTTCTAGGAACATACATCTCTCTGCAGAGGTGAGGTGAGTGGCAGAACCTGGCCTGTCCCTTCTGCCCAAGCGGAGGGGGGCAGAAGGGGTGAGCCCAACGTGGAGCATCTCTGCTGTGCCTTGCCTGGGAGCACCACACTGCTTCCCTTTGTCACACCAGCTTTGGGTTTACCGTAAAAGTTCGCAGCAGTGGCCTGAGAAGATGTCAGATGTGGGGCTTAATCTGTGCAAGGTCTTTATGCTCCCACCTCTGGCAAGATATCAAGCTGGTCACCAGTAGATATCAAGCTGGTCACCAGTGTTGGTCCTAAAAGTCTCTATAAGGATGAAACCGTGGTGTCCCCAACTGGCATAACCCTACTACATGTACATTCTGGGGCCATTTCTGCTTGCTCTCCCTTGCAAAGCAATTATCTTGGTGGTCTGACCTGAGGGGGGCTGCTGTCTTCTTTCATCAGGTGTATTTTTGCATGGGGTGGGATGCTCAGCGCCCTCCCTGGCACCTTCCCCGCTGTGCCGGATGAGTGTGTATTGATGGGTGCTGGCTCTGTCACCCTGGTGGACACAAGTGAGTGGGAGAAGGGCATGGAACAATACCTGGAGGTGTTCTGAAGCCTGGGCAGGGCTCAGTACCCTTCCATGCAGTTGGCACTGGTGAAGGGTCTGAAGGCCACGCTCCCTGGTGTGAGCTGTCGGTCTTTCTGTCTGCCCAGCCCCGTCTGCCTTTGTGCACCTTTTCTTGCAAGCAGCAATTTCTGACAGCTAATATTTCACAGAAACCAGAGCCAGCTCTCTCCCTCCCTCCTTTTTTTCCCTCTCTCTCTCTTCTGTTTATGAAGCTGAGGGTAAGTGTTTAATTAGTTGCCTAATTGCCTGGGTAATTGGTAGACATACTCAGCTCTCCAAGTAATCAGTCTGAACAGGCCTTGAAAATATCTGGCCCAATATTCATTAGTGCAGTTAAATCGTTAAACAGTTACTGTGTTTGGTTCCTGACAAAGCTCTGCCAAAGGCTGTGTCAGCTGCTCAGGGGCTCAGGAGGAGTGGGGGACAGACCCGTGGAGACCCCTGCCCTAAAAAAAAAAGGGCTCCCCTCACAGATGCTGTTGGAGGATCTGGGGAGGGGAAAAAAAAACAAAAAAACCCCAAAAATATGAAGGGTGGCAAAACCAGGAGGTCTCTTCCCTTCACAGGGAACATCCACAACGGGAAGAGATGTCTCCTTTTCTCACCATCTTCTTCCTCCATCGGCCCCTCCCCATGCTGGTGGCAGTGGTCCTTCCCCCGAGCAGGTGGCTGCACCTCTCACTCCCTCAGCCACTGCAGGTTTGGAAGCTGAGCTTTAATGTGGGTATTGTCTCATTGTGCTGGATATTGTCATTAAGGGGTCCTTGGCTGGTCCTGCTTCAGCCCAGTACAAAGGCACTGTTCTAACAAGCACTGCCAACACGTCCCTCTGTCTGTCTGGCTGCCCATCCCTCTGTCTGCCCACCCTGACTCCCTCTCCGTGGAGGACAGGCCTTGGAGGCAACCTCCACAGGGCTCTTCTTCCCCACAGAGCAGCTTCAGCCTGGGTCTAACAGCAACTTCAGCCTCCTTGGAAATTCCAGGTGCAAACCCCTGCCCAGCCAACAGCGAGGTGATGCTGTGGTGAGAAGGAAGACACCAGCGTGGCTGGCTTTTGGGGCAAAAGTGTGGAGATTTGAGAAAAGCAAGAGGAGGAACGTGCTTCCCCCTACCTGCTGCCTTAGTTCTTCTAGAGGATTTTTTTGGAAAGCATAAGGTGCCACAGAAGACACAATTAAAAGCGAGTGAAAGGCAGTTGTAGCATGGACAAGAATGCCAGGGAGCTGCTCCTACACAGCTCCAGAACACATGAACTAGTCGAGCCTCTAAACACTAAGGGGTTAGCCAGGATATATAACCTCAAAGTTATTTCTAGCAGTGATTCAAGGAATTGCACACGTGTTCTGCACCCAGACACTCGTTAAGAGGTTGTTTGGCTGTGGGTCTGCAATTAAGTGCAGTGGGGATGGGAACTGGGCCTCCTCACCAGCCAATGCACCCCTTCTGCCCCTCAGTGCTGCCAGGAGGCTGTCCAGCAGCTCCATGTGCTTCATTTTCCACTGAGCTGGCTCATTCCTCTCGCTAGCACTGATTTCACATGTTTGGGGTGCAAATCCACAAGATCATTGCTCCTTAGCAGGTCTTGAAGCTCCTCAGAAAACACCAGTGGGACAATCTGAAAAAGGTACTGAGGTCCCGGGCAATGGCTGAGGGGAAGAGAGCAGCTTCCAGGCAGGTGAATTCCTAACCAGATCCTGCACCTTGATTTTTGCCAGGTGAACAGTTGGGTTTCTGGCAGACAGGATGTGGACCTGAAAATGAGGACAGGACATGCTCTGCCAGGCCCTGGGGCAGCCAGGCAGCCCTGCATCTGCACGGCCAAGTACCAGGGCTTTGACTTAGGGCTGAAGGAGAAATTGGAGATGGTGAGTTAATAAAGGGGAAAGGATGCTGAAGAGATCAGAGAAGCTTTTTGTTCCCGTACAGATTTGGCAACTGGAAGAGAAAAGTTGAGATGGTGATATAAGGATGTAGGGTAAGGTGGCAAAACCCAGTGTGCCAGAAAGTCAGGAGATGTGTGTGTCCTGCAGGGTGACAGGGGGGTTTCCTGACCCCAAAGCTCCAAGAAAGCAGTCACGGAGCACCTCAGGGTGGTTGTACCTGTCAGAGCATCCAGGCTACCAGGCAGCACACAGGGAAATCTTTCATCCATGCTCATTCACATAGCTTTTGGGATTTCCAGGAAGACATCCTCTCCCTTTTTGGGGAGGATGGAGGACAGTTTCTTGAGACTGCCTTTGCTAGGAATGGGGATGAGTCCTTGCCCAAAGGAAGGTTATTGGGCACCAGGCAGGCCCCAATGAGCCTCCTGGGGAAGAGGGAGAGCATGCAGGGGGAGGAATGTCAGAGGTGACTAAGAAATAGGTCTCCATCCATTACTCTGCTGGGCGGTCCTTTGGAGTCACTGGCTGGCTTTGTTCTCAGCAACATCTGTAAGAGATTATGGATGCCTTCCTAGCTGAGGACATGGACTGGATCTATAAATACCATGAGCCAGGGGCTGCTGCTGTCAGAGGAGAGCTCTGCCTGGGTGGCCTGGGGGCAAGCCATCAACAATGGTCCTCCCAAACACAGGCTGTGTCCCTGGCTGGGCACCCCAGGGAGACATGACACACAGCACACGGTGGTGACACCACAGGCAGGGACTTCCCACCACCAGCATGACCAGCAGCAGCTGGAAATGCAACTGGGCAATGGGAGCACAGGGCTCGGGAACTTCAGGCCCCAGCACTGATACCTGCTCCTTGCTGGCCTGGAGCAGATTGTATCATTTTTCAACTAAAACCAGACTGACCCCTAAGGAGGACAAGGGATATTCATCATTTCATCACTTTTTTTTTTTTTTTTTTCCAGTCCCCTGGAAAGCTGCGATAATACATGCCCAGACACCACGGGGATGGGCACCATTTAAGGCACACTAAATAGACCAGAGATGTTAATGCTCGATCCTCCCAACTTCCCTCTGTCAACACCACTCCTCCCAGACCCTCCTCTCACTCCTCACTCCATCCCAGGCTCTTGCTTCCAACGCTGCGAGACTCGGTGCGGTTCAGGCTGTCCGAGGAGAATCCCCCAGTGACTAATTGCTTGGGAATGTCTTTGTTCGCTCGGCTTTTCCCACCGAAAAAAAGGCTCCAGGTTTTCCACTGAAAAAAAGACCCAGCACAACACTAACATGATGTTTTAGCCACAATTATCCCCCTTCTGACAAAGGATTCCTGATCAGGGTTGTTGCATATTCATCTGTAGACTGCAGCCAAGCCTGGCTTTGTTTTTCAAGGTCGAGGATTGCATTTCTTCGGATTCAATTCCCATCCTAGACGTAGATTACAAGGCAGTAGAGGAGGAGGAAGCTGAGGTTGCTGGAAGCCTTGAATCCTCCTGGTATCACTCAAAACATCCACTGGATAGGTGCCAGATGAGCTGTGTGAACCAGCCATCCACACAACCTTTGTGGGCTTGGCAGCCTCAAAAACTGACCCTGGTTGCAGGTAATGCATGTTGAGCTCAGGGTGGGGAACCCTTAAATATCCCTGGTGTAGAAAGGTGGGTGCTGGGCAGGGATCTCAAGCCCAACCACAATTCCAGCAGTTGAGGCTCCACAGACTCCTGTTTCAAGCCTTCCCTGGGGACCCTGTCCCATTGCCACCATGGGAGAAGGGACAACAGGGGGGGTTAGCCAGGAGGGAATATTTCACAGAGGAACTTGAGCTGCTCTCCCCTGCTGATTCTTCCACTAAAAAAAAAAAAAGGAAGAAAAGGAAGAAATAATTACTTCTCAGCCTCTAACCTTTCCAGCAAGTGACTTTGTAATAAATAATCCACATGTCTCTCCAGTGCAATCCATCAGCAGGAGTTCCTAATTACTTTAGACTCACTTTGAAAACCCTTCCAGTGCCACTTTCAGATAAATAAAAAATTAATGTAGAGCTAAAGAAGTAACCTGAAAAAAGTTTGCCCGCTCTCCCTCAGTTCTCCCCAACTCTGGGCTGATGCAAGGAAGGCCCCATGCCCAAAGATGCTTCCCCTGTTGTGCTGAAAGGTGAGTTTGGGCTGCAGTTCAGGAAGCAGGGAACTCAGCCATGGAGTGTCCATGGAGACATTCATCCTGCAGACTTGCAGATGCTTAGAGAAATATAACGAGAAATATAATCATTGACCAATTTGGGTAGGGATGGACTTTAAAGATCATCTAATTCCAACCCCCCTGTCTGGGCAGGGATCTCTCCCACTAGACCAGGTTGCTCAAAGCCCCCTCCAGCCTGGCTTTGAATACTTCCAGGGAGGGAACATCCTCCCTGCGTGTAGCTAGAGACTGCAACCTCAATCTAACAAGATTTTTTTTTTCCTGAATCCCCTTCTTTGGGAGGTTTCTATTATTTTTTTTTTTAAGAGCACATTTTGGAGGCAAGTAGGCTCTGGTTTCCTTCTTGGAGTTGTTCATTGCTCCCCAGTCATACTGTCTTCTGCATCACCCCTTTTCTTCTTTTTCCCTAGACTACAACTGTGTGAAAGACACCTGAAGGCTGAGATGCCCTGCTCCCCTTGTACCCCACATCATCCCCACCAAGGCTCAGGGACACCCAGTGTGCCATTTCTGCAGCCACCTCTCAGCAGGCAGGGCACACTGCAGCACCAAGACTTTGACAGAGGAGACAGGGGTCACTCAAGAAATTATTTCAGTATTGGATCTGTCCTCTAGCAGAGAGAGGAGACATTTCTGGGCATCCTTGCCTGTTTCCAGCTGCTGCTTTTACATCAGTTGTGGAGGGATGAACACAGGAGCATAAATGCAGTGCCCATTGCTTGAGTGCAGTGAGGTGCTGCACCCAGAAATGTTCAGAATGGAGCTGGACACAAACAGAGACCAATTCTGGGGAGTTTCTTTGGAAGTGAGTAGAATAAGACTAAGCAAGCTACTGACACTCTCACTATAAGGATCATGGGCAGAGACAAGAGCAAGAGCTCCATCTCCAGAGCAGCCCTTGGCATCCCTTGCCATGCAAGGATGTGCTTTGATGGAGATGGTACCAAAGCAAATGGGGTCTTGCTGTAGGACTGTTAGAATAAGGATCATTAGTCAGATGGATTTCATTACACTGGAAGTGAACTTGTTCTGGTGGAAGATCAATCCAGTCACCAAAAAGGATGTTTAAAGCAGCTTGGATTGCTCTCACATCCTGTTAGTTTCTGCAAGGAAACTTACTGTCAAGGAATGAGAAAGACCAATTTCTTGTTACTTCTACCAAGAAAATTAATAAATATAAAAAGGCTGCCTGAGTTTCACTTTGTAATGACTAAGAGCATCTCATGCCTTGGGCACCTGAAGGTCAAAATCCTCTAAGAAGACTTTGCCAGCTTCTCCTTCTCATCTTTGCACCCCACTTCTGCATTCCCTTCTTTCTCTTGTCCTCTCATCTCTGTGCTTAGAGCCCTGGGCAATACCTGACCAGCATTCAGAAACTATATAAAAAAACCAAACAAACAAAACCCCAAACATGCCAGCAACAAAAAACAAACAAAAAAGAAGCAAAATTAAATATCTGAGAAAACCAGGCCCAGAACCAATAAGACCTGACTCCACTGCAGGTTGCCACAGCCAAGGCAGCGGTGTGTCAGGGGAGGAAGATGCTTGAAAAACCTCCACAGGAGAATTAATTAAATGAATTTCACTCTGCCAATTGTTTGTTATTTTTGCTGACCTCACCAAGTGGATTAATATTTAATTAGCCTTTAGGAGAAGTGAAAAGCACTTATTAACCTGTTATGTCAATCTGTCAGGCCCGGGGTCTCAGGACAGGAGCTGTTACCATGAAACAATAGAAATATCAAGGTCTGTGTCTCTCTGTCTTGGCTGTTATCCCTGCTGGAAAGTGGCTTTTTTTTTGGGAGGGGGGAGGAATGAAGGAAGGGGACCTACTGTGCCTCACAGAGGGGTGTCTAAATGGATTGCCCCAAATCTAGATGCCTTTTAGAGGCCAGAGCAAGAGCTGAGGAAGCCATATGTGATGTCCCAGGAGCAGGTGGGGAGCACATATGGATATATGATCCCCTTGGAGGTATTTTATAGCTCAGGCTTGATCTCATCTGGTGTGGTGCTGGTAACTATGGAAGGGTTTGGGCTTTCCTTCAATTTTCTTGTTTCAAACCACTGCTTCCTTTGTACTGTGTTTACAGTTATCATATTTCAAGAAGTGCTAAACTTGGTGTTGACACATCCTCCTCAGTGGGGAGATGCAATGGGGGCCTGCAAGACACAGAGGTCCCAGGTGAGTCTCCATTAAAGAAAAGCTCTAAAATGGAAAACAGGATGAACACAGATGGCAGAACAAGGAACCTGTCCCCTCTGGTGACAAAGACCAGAAGGTCCCCAGTCAGCACCTGAGCTCACGTAAAGCTGGTGAGTCTCACCCCAGGATATTGACCACGTCTGCTTGTCACTGGGCTGGGCCTGGCCCAAAAGAAAAGCACAACAGAACCCTTAGAAAGCATCCTCAGCAAAGCAGTGAGATAAATGTTTGTGCAAGTTAGCAAGAATGGGAGGAGCTTAGAAAGAGAAAGTGGCTGAAGTGCTCAAATGGAGGAATATCTTCTTAGGTGGAAACTCTGCCAGACCCTGGGCATGGCTGCTAGTTGACATCTTAACTTGGAGAGGAGCCAAAGCAAAGTGTCTTCTCCAAACCTCCATGAATCCTAATGGCCCTGAGCATCACACACTTCAGGCATCTGCACTTCTTCAGCTTAGAGAGTCAAAACCAAAACTCAAATTGAAATAATTAAAATAACTCACTGAATAACTTGGGATATTCAGATCCCCACCAGCAAACCCAGCGAGCATCCACACTCTGGTTTTCCAGTCTAACAAGGACATCAGGGAGATGCCAACCAGCATGAGAGCCAACCTCCCACCACAGGCAGAAAGCTTCAGCAGACAGCTAAAATAACAAACCATATTCAGGAAAATACAGGGCTATTGGCAGTGTGTTTCTAGCAGTCTCTGCATGCAAGAGGCAAGACTGTGACTACCTTGACCATGTGGCTTTGCATCAGCTGCCAAGGTGGGACATGGTGGGTCTCACAGGCTCTGCTCAAGCCCAGCCACCTCCTGCTGCCTTATCCCTGCGGGGCAGGGGCTCTGCCTGTGGCACCATCCTGCCTGGACCCAGTGCTGTCAATGCCGGTCTGTGACAGGCCATATCATTTATTATTATTATTATTTTTTAAATTAAAATTCTCCTGAGCTTTATTAAAGAGGAATGCTGATAGGTAATTAAATCGCAACTTAATTAAATCTGTCTGCTCAATCCAGCCCAGCACGCAGGCCACTCTGCAACCCCTGCCAGAGCTGGAGAGCCACAATGTGAATTAAACAGCATCACCCCTGGCATTGCCACCTCCCCCCCCAGGCACAGCAAAGAATGGAACTGATGGGTTTCTTTCTCCAGCCATACAGAAACCCGTGGCAAGAGGAGGAGGTGGGCACATGGCACGCAGAACCCAACCTGCCTTTGTAAGGGCTTTTTTGGGAAAGGGCTGACTGCCTCCAGAGTGGCAGGATGGGACCCAGGTGCTGGAGGCAGGTCGGAGGGTTTCTGGCTAGCTGCTCTGACACAACAGTGGGTAGGTGGGGGAAGGACTTCTTCCACTGTGCAGACTTCATTGTGGGGTGATGGCCATGCTGACAGTCCAGGATTGCAGAGAGGACAGGATTTTGGATGGGAGAAGGGCTCTACCTGGGACACCCGGGCTGCTTGCTCCCTCTGAACTTTAGGATGGAGCTCAGGGTGCTGCCCACACTGACACTGAGCCTGGCAGGTGCCCAATCCAGGGGCCAGAGGGGGAGCAGCACCTAATGAAAGGCAATTCCCCAAAGACATGGACAAGAGGTGGACAAGCTACACGGAGCTTATTCAAGGGCAACTTTCACACAGTAATCTTGGGAGATCAAATTCCTAATCTGCTTCCACCAGAGAGTTGGAGTGAAAGTCCTACCAGGATTAATGTTTAACGCTTGAGCTGGCGGGTGATGCCCTGGGTCGGGATGCTCGAGTTCCCCTCTCTGCAGCTGGAAGAGACTGGTGGGTGAGCTCAGCCAGCATCCATCCCGGATATTGGAGATGACCCTATGCCCAGGCAAAGGTCAAGGAGGGGCAGACAAGTTCAGGGTTCCCTACATCATTACAAAGTGTTGTGCACTGCGGCTGCAATGACAGATGGGTTGTCCTGTCTTTATCTGCTGGGGAATGTGAAACTTCAAACCTTCTAATTGTTTTAGAGCTGCAGAGGTGAGCTGCAGGAAGACAGCATGGGGGAGGGCAGTTGGGAGAAAAGGCAGCTTGTTCCCACCACTGGATTTGCAGTTCTGCTCCTGGTGAGGACACGTGTGGAAGGGAATTGCTCTGCTGGAACCAACACATGGCAGCCCCAGGCCCTGTGCTCCTCACCAGAAAGAGACAGGGATGGAAGGAGAGATGGGTCAGGGATGGAAGGAGAGATGGGTCAGCTGTAGAGAGACAGGGAGGGACACAGCCTGGGAGATGAGAAAAGATTTAAATGAAGAGAGAGACATAGGCAGAACCCCATAGCCACTCATGTTTAAACTAGATCTCCTCTCCTATCACACACCTGTCACCTTCTCATCTGTCTCCTTCTCACCTCAGAGTTTCCCAAATCTCTCCCAGCTCTGGCAAAATGACCTCTCCACTGTTGTTTACGGGTTTTCCCTAGGAAGCTCTGTAAAAGTCAGCCAAAGTTCCAGGCGTTCACAGACAATGTTTCCAAAAATATTTTACTGAGTTTCCCAAACACTTGGCTCTCTGAAAACTACTCACCTTCAAATAGCTGGTGGTGGCCACCAGTTTCATGTGATCTGATTTTAGCTTCTCCAGGAATGCAGTGGGAATTACCAGGTCTGCTCTTAGCAGGTGTCCTACTGTGCTCTGAGGCTCTGGCAGATACTGGTGATGCAGCTGCTTCTATCTGCTGAGAACAGGCATGTGCAGAAAAGATCAGACCTGGTAAGACAGAGAGGTTAGTTAACAGGCAGTAGATGTTTGATGAACTTCACAGCCAAAATCTTCTTGAAAACTGTATGCCAAATCACACTTCTGAAAAGTGATTTGTATCTAAATGTCATGACTGTCCTATCATGAGATGACAGATCTGTTAAATCGTGACCCAAGAGTCTGGATGATTAGAGTTTAGGTCCAGAAAATAATCTACATTTTTCAGGTTAGCCTTTCTCTTCTTGTTTTTGATTCTTTCATGTATCCCGGGAGTTGCTGAGACATGTCAGACCGCAGGGAAGCAAGAAGTTATGGGACATACCTTAGGTAATTTGGCTGGAGAACATTAAAAAGCAAGCGAAGGAAACTATAAATTCAGAGTGCAACCACCATAAAGTATTCTCTTAATTCCCAGCCAGCCTCTTAAAAGCACAGATAGTTCTTCCCCCTGCCCACAGGATGCCTTTCCCTCCCTGTAGGGTGTCGTGTTATAGCTTGGACATCAGAGCACCCTGGGAACTGTGACCCTGATGGATTTCACATGTGTTGCAGTGCCTGGTGCAGGCTCAGTCCTTTCACACTCTGGACTTCTCTGCAGTATCAAAGGTTTGGCATCTCATGGCCCTGTTCCATTTCTCACAGGCTGCTGAAGGACTTTATATCAACCCTTCTCTTCTCTTCTCGTTGGTGAAGATGAACCATCTGCCTTTAGAGGTGGGAATGAACCATAACCCTGAATCCTAAATTGGCTGCAACTCCCATGGCAACATCCAAGAATATTTTTGAGGCTCCTTTCTGGGAAAATAACACAGAAGAGCCATCAAAACCTTTCCTCATCTCCTTCTTGTGTCCTCCCAGTGTTACAAACCTTGGAGAAGCCACATGGTGAGGCTGAGAACTGCTTCCCAGTAAGTCACAACTGGTGAAGTGTCCTGACTTTCCTCTTCTATAAGTTGTTAATGGAATTGCTACATGTCTGTGGTCATTCCTCTTAACCAGAAATTAATTTCTTGCACCTAAAGAGCACTGAAGTGCCTAAATTGCATTTTTAAGAGTCACGAGTGTTGAGAGACTCAAATCGCTTAGATTTTCCTTCCAAATTTTGCCCCTTAACAACACCCTTTTCTCCCAGCTAGACCAGTCTCTTCTCATTTGCACTTTCTCCCTGCTCACCCCCTTTCTGGTTATCTTTTAACCAAAGAACACTGCCTAATCCTCATTCTTGGTCATGCTTTAAGGTCCAGCATTTACTCTGTGTGGAGGAACAGGAAACACTCACTCCTCATCCCCATTTAGGTGGTCACTGCCCTGTCTCCTGCTAAGCCAAACCAGTGACCTCCTGCCTTACACATCTGCTTGGTCCTGTGACCATGGGGTCAAGTACACAGCAAGCAAGGGCTGGGAAATTAGGGGTATTGCTTGTGAACATCAGGGTATGAAAAAGAATATGGGTTTCTCAGGGAAATTGCTCATGGAAGTCTGTTTCTAGTTGTGCCTCCAAAAGAAATGATGAGTGGTAACTTAAAAATGAAATTAAAGCAAATGAAGTGGAGTTTAAAAGACTACATTAAGGGTAAAATGGAAATATTTTTCAAGAAATAACTCCACTGATCTGGTCATATAATCTCAGTTACTGAATACTGCTGGTGAGCCTCCCATTTCTGCTGCAGAGCCTATTGACCTCCTCTGCTCTTACAGGCAAACTCTAATGAGGATTTACTTCTGTGCAACTTGTGAATGTGAAACTCACATTCAAAGTGTTCCTGTAAATGTACAGGTGTTTTAAACCTTCTCATACAGCTTAGAGGAAGTTTTCTGATAGCAAATATTAGCTAATGTTGCAGAGCACATTATGGGGAACACAAGTTACACAAACAAATCAGGGTAGAGCAAAATGAAGGGGACCTTCTGAAAGCCAGAAAGAGATGGAGCCAAGCACAGAAGAGTGGCAAGACTCTAATGCAGGTAAACTAGAGCACTAGGTGAGAACTGGTGGTGGGAAATCAAATAGGAGACCTGGCAAACTGAGGGGAGGGTAAAAACAGAGAGAGTGTGAATGTATAGAGTAGCCAGAAACAAGAAAATAAAAAGTAGATGCAACCTCTGTTGTCTTTGAGGGACAACAAAGAAAATTCCTTCTGCAAAGATTTTTTTGAATGTGGATATGTCAAAGAAAACCATAAAAGAAGGCAGTATGTCCAAGTACTGCCAATAAAGTGATGGAGTGATAGATGGATGTTACCCACCTAGAGGTGGCTAGATCTTGAAGTCCCAAGACATCTTAAGACCTCATGTCTCCTCTTACTTGGTGCTGCCTGCTGCCATCCATGATTTTGGTGTTGCTGAAACTTGAACCACCACCACCAGGGACTGTCATGCCTGTAGAGCACAATGTCTCAGAAACCTTGAAAAATGCAGAAGCCTCCCAGCTGCCCTTGTGCATGAAGCGTGCTCCTTCTTCAACTCAGATCCCCAGGGAAATAGCCAAGAGGAGCTCCGGAAGGTCAAAATGCAATTAAAACCAATGAGATTTTCTGCTATTTAATGGGTGCAAAGGAAAGAGGGCCTTCCTCCTGGGTCATGCCTCTCCCACCCCAGACTCTCTTGTCAGCCTCCTCTCCTTCGCCATTGCACCTCTCATGGCCTTTCTTGTTCATGACATCAGTTCCTCTGATGGCTACATCCCACAGTTTTGGGACAATTGGGTAAATGTGTAAGTTTGGAGGGGAGGGGATGTGCACCTCCTGTTGCCCTCCCAATGAATTACCTGGGCTGTTAATGGGCTGGTGCCCCAGTGCCTCGTAAATCGTGGGACTGAGGCCAAGCGGTGACGGGAGGCTTTGATCTGGACACGCTGCCCTGCCATGAACAGGAAAAGGAAGAGGTGATTTTTCATGGGTTACTACTCACTCCAGCCTCCAAGTTTTCCACTCTGCTGAAACTTTGACAGTGCCTAATAATGCTCTTGCTTGCATCAGCAAGACTCTCCTTGTTCTGCTTCCACTCCATTACCACCTTCATGTTCCCATTTAGCTGCTTTCACACTGATCCCCGGAAAGGCTGATCATCTCCCAACCTCCCAAAGAAGCTTGGAGGATGGGAACAAGGTCTGGATCCACTCCACTCATTTCCCCCAAGGAGAGGAATCCATACTGAGATGGAGGGAAGGAACTAGCTCATATCTGCAAAGCTGGGGAGACACATTCAGATGGGATCATATTTCCCATCCCATGCAAAGATAAAATCATCACCTTTAGTTCCTGAAGCTGGTTGATTTTTCACCAGGTACCATTTTCCCAACCCATAGCAACATGCCCTTCACAGAAGTAGCTCTTTGGACAAGGGTTGCTTTTTGTCCATGTATAGCAATAAATGCAGGAGGGTCTGTCCCCTTTGCTCATGGTATGGAGCTGCCAAGGGGAAAGGGCACAATGGGGCTGGCCCCATGGGCTCCTCTGACAACTGCACGGACCAACCCAGAGGGCTTCCCATCCCCAGGAGCTCCATTATCTGCAGCTCTCTGCTACCAAGCAGCAGTGCCCTGCAGTGCTGGGTATCCTCCACTCCCTGGAGAAAACCCTCCTCTCTTCTCGGGTCTTGCCACTTTGAGGATGTCATTAACTTCAATGTAAAAACCAAAAGCCAGCTTTTCCTCCCAGAAACCTCTTCACAGCAGAAATATCAGGGTCTGAGTGGGAAACAACACAGAAAAAAAAACCCAACCAAACCATCACTGATTCACTGAGTGACCACAGATGTATCTCTAAATCCCTGTGCTGGATGGGAAGCAAGAAAGGTCACACTTAGCAGGAAGGGACCACATGCAATGTCAAAGTAATCAGTGTTGGTGAAACCTTGAAGTGTCTCAGAGGAAAAGCAAATAAGAGGTTATCTTCACTGCTGAGATGTCAGCTAATGTGAGAGGGACAGATCTCTCAGAGCCCACCTGAGATGCTCTGGAGTACCTGCCATGCTGGAAGAGCATGGGTTTCCTACAGGTCTCTTACCACGTCTTCCAGCCATGCCTGTGTGCCACACCAGACAGCCATGGTGTCTCAGACACTTTGTGCAATACTTTGGGGTACCTGAGAAGAGTCTTTTGTCACTGTGCCTTTTACACAAAGAACTGCTGCTTAGATTCATTCTCCAGGCTCATCATTTCTCTTGAGAGATCCTTCCTGGACCTCCTATATATTAGACCAATACATTGCATGTGTTCAATTTTGCCCCTCCTGCTTTCTGAATGGAAGTAAAATCCTCCAAACTGAACTATTATCTCAGACTAATGAATTACTTGAGAGGGGTGAAAAACACCTCAGTAATAAATCCAAACTGTGAAGGCTTGATGTATCTGGTTTTGTGTTTGTCTTCACTGCTGCTAGACAGAATTAGCCCTCACCTAATACAGAGCACAGACTTGATACAACCTTGTTTAGCACAATTGGTTTGAATCCATTATATTGACAATATCAATTTGTGTAATTCCTGCATTAGGATTTTGTACTAAACTGTATTTGAAAGGAGCTGTTGACCTTGATTAGCTCTTTAATTGTGGTTAAAATCCAAAGTGATTCAGATACCAGCCTTGACTGGGGAAGGAAAGGGCCAGGCCATGTGACAGAGCAGTCAATAAGTGCCACATTCCCCATGGACACAGCTCCTGTGCTCTATAGACTCAGGGTCTCACCACTGCCTTGCTGCATCCATTTGCCTTTGCTTGGACCGGGCCCTTGGGGCTTAACCTCCTGGGCTTTATCCTAAGAACAGGCACTGGAGGCCATGGTCTCCTGGACACACTCCAGTTGAGTTATCCCTCTGGTTCACACCACCTCTGCTTTTGCATGCAGGTGGGATTTATTTTTTTTCCCCTTTCCATCCTAAGAAGAGCTGTAACAGTGCTGGGTACTACCCGGGGCTGCTCAGAAAGGGATGGGAAGGAGACAAAGCTAAATTTTGGTTGCAAATGTTGCCTCACTCACTTTGTGGTCTCTAAAGAGCAGGAAGAAGAGTGTTATTAGAGAACATTCAGAAGGCCAGACCTGACAGTCAGTGCTCAGGAATCTGCAGGGGATGCTCAATGTGTGTTATGGGTACTCTGGAGAAGGGACAGGTGGGCTCACTGGTATTTCTGTAGGTGCTAGGTGCCCACTGAAAGGCAATGGGAGCTGGGTGCCTAGTTCCCACAGCTCAGCAGGAAAAAACCAGATGTGCTGGGGCATGTGTTCTGGGTGAAAAATGCTGGGCAGGAGGAAAGGCCATTTCCAGGACTCCCATGTGCTGAAAGGGAAAATGGATGGGATGAAGCCTGGAGGGGGGAACCCTTTTAAGTCAATGAGGAATTCTGCCAGAAAACAGCAGAAGGAGCAGTTCAGCAGGAATTACAAAGAAGCAAAAAAAAATCTGGCAAGAGATACAGCTTGAAAGATGGAGCACTTCATTTTAGGCAAACTGAACGTTTCAATTAAAAATGACAGAGCTGTGATCCTTTAAGAGCAGTCAGATCTTAATAAATTTTTCATGGATGGAAGCAGCCTGTATCCTGAAGACCTGACAAACTCTCTGCTCTTTGGAGATCATGTGTTCTCCTGGATCTATGTCTTCCTGGCATCAGATGGGATTGCCAGCCATGGATAAAAGAGAGGAAGCAGAAAAAGGCCTGCCAGGCATCTCGTGCTACATCTGTGTGCAGAATGTAATGTGCAGAGAGGAGATGGATGGGTGGTGCCAGAGCAGGGAAGGAGAAGTGTCATGGGAAGGAAGAGTAAACCAACAGTGGAGAAGAGGACACGGAGATGAAAGAACAGGCTGTGGAAAAAAACAACCCTGAACTCCTCAAGGAGAGGAGTTTGTGAAAGGCAAGAGTAGAGCAGTGAAAGTGGAGACAAGGAGGGAGGGAGGGAGAGGGGGAGGGAGAAATGTCCCCCCTGCTCCTGGGAAAAAGACAATAAAAGCTGTGGACTCCTGTCACGCAGGACAAGCCTAGCACTATTTACTGTTTGCTCATTTAACCTGGTTAATTTTTAATAATGTTGAAATTTTCATTTTAATAATTTAGCTAAATTATTTATTAAACTACAGGATAAAGGGATCATAGCAATTATGAATTGACAGTGTTACCTGAGGCTCATGAAAAGGTAAGGGGTTTTGCAAAGTCCTTGTTATTGGATAAACATTAAATTAGTAACAACTTCACATCCAATTCAAATTACCTTCTTCCAAGTCTGAAATTGCTCTCTCTTGGTCTCTCCTGGGAAAGAGCACTGTGGGCAAAGAGGATTGGGGGGAGCCACAGCTGTCCTGTGTGGAGCTGGGGATGTTTCTCCTAAATGTCCCCGAGGCAACATCCAGGCAGTCTTTCTGTCAGAGAATGGCAGCAAGGTGACATCCACTGCTCTGATAATGTAGAAACTGTAATGATTTAAAAAAACAGCAAAGTGTCAATAGGAGAAGATGGATGGATGGATGGATGGATGGATGGGTCTTCTCTGGCTGTAACTCTCAGATATCAGGTGATCTTCCTGGTGCAAAACAATGCCAACAGAAGTGTGTTGGTGCTTCTACCTTCTGCAGGGCTGATTATTGTATTTTGGTGATGCAGACTCCCAAACCAGTTCACTGGCCTGGAAGATCCCAAAGATGTTCTGGAGAAGTTTGTGGAGCCAGTCTGCCTCTGTCCCCAGGAACTCAGCCTTTGCTGAGCAGAAATTGGTGCTCTACAGAGACACAGCTCTTCTCTTCCAGTGATGGAGTTGGGATTGTATTGGGATTGCAAAAGAAAGTCTTAAATAGTTCAAATGATGGAACTGCTGACCTTTAAAAGGGGGTGGAGCATCCAGATGCTCTCTGAAAGAATGAGAGGTTTTGCTTAGGAGCAGAAATCTAAATGGAGGATGGCAAGAGATGGGGCAGAGTAAGGATGGGGTCTGAAACCTGGTGGCCTTGGTCAGCAAAGGGCTGCAGTGTTTGCCTGACTTCCAGCACCAGCACAGACCTACAGAACTCAAACCCACCACCCACAAGTTGAACTGAAATCCCAGGTTTTATGTGTCATAATGAAGCAGAGCCAAGTTTGCGTTTTCATATTTTGTGATGTTTCATTGCCAAGCAATTTGTTTTAATTACCAGTTTCCAATCATTTTTATGTTCGCTCTGAGTGCCTTCCCTACAATTTCTTCTCAATAATTAAAACTTTTTTTAATAACATGACTTTCAATCAAAGGATTTCAATTTATCTCCTAACTTAATTCTATCCTAATAAGGCTTTTTGGGAGGGGTATTGGTAGCTTTGGTTGGTTGGTTAGTTTTGTGGGTTTTTTGTTTGTTTGTTTGTTGTTGTTTGGGTTTTTTTTTGTTTGTTTGTTTCCCTGGGAATTTCCTAACTTTCAGTAAAGGAAATAAGCATTTCTAAGGAATTTGTGGTTTTTTTTTCCTTCTAACATATTGAGAGCTTAGTTTTCATGATAAAGCTCTTTGAACAAGCATCATTACACAGAGTCCCAAGTATCTGTACACGAGATGGCTCAAATAAAAATCTCTTCTTCCTTCTTTTTAGGTTTAAATAGCTATTGCCATTGACCAGTGTGTGAAACTAGCTGATAAACAAACATGTCCTGTAGACTTGAGAAAACGCTCAGTTTTACAATCTGCTCAATCACACTGTGCCTAACAGGTGAGAAAATACAACCTACTAACTGGGAAAATAATGTTGAACAAAGTACACAAGAGGAAACAAACACTTAATCCAACTGTAAGGCCTGCCTGGTTTATAATAAGATAAACCATCTTCATTACAACAAACCAAAACCAAGTGAAAATACAGTTCTTCAGAGTCTCTAAGCCCCACATGAATGTAAACTTGCCCATCTCTGGGGTTTAGAAATTGCCAGGGTTTCTGTACCCTGGAGAGCTTAGTGGTGTCTCTCAGAGGGATGTGTATACTTTACCAATGAAGTCACAGAGAAACCTTAGAAACTCATAGGCAGAGAAGACACAGGAGATAAATCTGCATCACTGAGATCTCACTAATATGCTAAGGCACTTGTGTGCATTGTGGACAGCCCATTATACCTGGATCAGCGTATTCCTGTGAATATCTTATGAGCAAAAAACAAACAAAATCACCAAAGCACCTCCAGGGGGTTACTCAAATCTCCTTCCTTTGCCCTCGATCTTCCCTCAGATTCTTTATCAGGAGATCAAGTGATAAATTTCAAGTGGAAAAACATTTTGCTACTGTGAGACAATGATAATGAAAAGATGCTGGAGCTGAGCAGCTTTTCATCAGAAAATGTAAACCCCACAAAGACATGGAGATTGTGAGGAATCCATCAGTGTGCTGGATTTTAAGATGAAAATGGATCAGAATCTTTACTGCTGTTAAGGTCCAAGTGTATGTTTCAAATTAAACAATCAGTTTTCATTTTTTTTAGTGCATAGGAAGACTAAACACAAACTATTTTAAACATCTTCTGAGATCATAATATCATGGCATATATTAAATACGTTCCTTTCACAGTCGATGTTTTAAGTTTTGGCTTTTTGTTCCTATATCAGAACTTCCTACTGGAAATCTGAGCCTACTTCAAAACCCAAATTCACAATGGGAATGCCATTAGAAGCTGCCATGGAGCTCCAGCTTCTGGAAGCTGCTTACAATCCAAGGAGCAACCAGCAACAGACCCTCTGAAACCACAACTGATTCAGCACAGGGTATTTACAGCTTCTTTAGCATCATTTCTACAAAACTTCTCTCCAACCTAAATTAAGACAATCTGGCACCCTCAGGCATTCTCCAGTGCCTGGACAGCTAAGAAGCTGGGGTGGAAGGAGGTGCTCTTTGTGTAGAGATTCCCATCAGCTCCCAGAGGGCCCCAGAGGGTGGAGGAGCTTCTCTCCCTGCAAAGCACCCCATCTCATGTGCTTTTTTTCACAGGGAACATTTTCCTTGCAAGGTGACTGTAGCCAGAAGAAGATTCTCCAGGCTGGCATCTCTGACAGAATACATTATATTATCTGATGTTTTTTCTGCTGCTGAGCAGAGTCTATCTGCTGCTCGTGGAGCCTGGACTAGGATGAACGTGCCAGGGCAGGAAGCAGTTAATACCAACATCTGATTAGTTGGAGCAGCTTTTTCCAAACTCCTCCTTGGCTAGCACTAACAAAGGCCTCTGCCTCTCCTCTTCCATCTCCCACCATTGCTGCCATCTCTCTTTTCAAGGGTGGGGTCTTAGCCAAAGCCTTATTGAGGATGAGACGAAGCCTTTGGTGGACACCAGTGGGCTTTGGACCAGGGAGCAAGGACACAGAAAAATTCATGGAGCCACACACCCAGGGGCTGTGACAAGCCACTGCCTTTGCTGCAAGGGCAGCCCTGGAGCTGCCAAAAATCATCCCAGCACGGCCACTGCTGCTGTCCCCAGCTCCCTGTTGTCTCCCACCCCTCACACTCTGTACTGCAGACCCTTCTCCCACCATCCCTGCCCACATCTTGGCCAGCCCAACACGGCCAGGCAGGGACACTGCCAATGTTTGCCTTGATTTTAGATAACCAACCATTTCCTCCACCTGGCAACGGGGGGGATTTCATGGGTTTGTTTGTTTGTTTGGTGGTGGTTTTTAATTTTTTTTGTTGTTGTTGTCGTTGTTGTTATTAAAAATTTTCAAAAGGGAAAAAAAAAAAAAAAATCCGTCCCCTGTCCCTCCCTGCCATGTTCCCAAGGTGCCAACTAATCTCCGATGCCCAGCTTGTACACAGCCACCTCTAATTGCTCCTGCATTTTCATCTGGTGTAAGTTCAGCCATCGCTACAGCTGCCCCTCCTCCCCCCGGGAATTCACACCTTCATTATCACTCTTTACTGCAGAGCCGTCCGCAGGCTCCCGGCTCCGAACAGCAGCTCCGATAAAAAATAGAGCAGCTTTTCAGTGGTTTCAATTTTAATTACCAGCATCAAGGCAGCTCGCATTCTCACCAGGCTGTTTCGCACTAATTAAAGTGAGGAGGAGTTTATGGAAGGGACACCAACTCCACTTCACTCCCTCATCTATTATTTACAGACAGTAATACAAATAATTTCCAATTTAAACAGTCTGAGCTGGCCGGCAGAAAGGAGAGAGAGGTGGGGAGAACACTAAGCAAGGAGAAACTCAAATAAAGAGCAGAAAATAAGTGGAGGGGATGGAAAATCGACTCCCAGTGCCCCCTAGTGGGATGATTTCCTGAGGGGTCCCAAGGTCAGAGGTGTGAACATGCCCAGGAGGCCCAGTGAGGTGGCAGATGCTGGTTTCTCCTTGCCTGGCCTTACTGGTGACCTTCAAGACGTGACCAAGCACTGGTGAAAAAATGTTTTGGCCAAAGGTCCCGTTTGCTCCAGTTCTGCAGTGGTGGAACTGGGCTCTGAAAGCCCAACCTGGGTGGGCTCTGAGCTGGCTGGCACCCTGGAGCTGGTTGCCCAGACCAGGCTGAGGGCACCCATCCTGGTGGGATGTGAGCCTGTGGTACTGCTGAGCTGCAGGGCAGTTCTGGGTGTCACAGGAAAATCTTCCCATGTAGAAGATGGGCTGTCCACAGGGATGACCAGCTCCATCTGTCAGTAGATATGATTTCCCAAGACCAGGATTTTTTTCCTGCCCAGACCCTCTCTCCCTGGCTGGGAAATGTCCTCCATCCCTCAGACAGGCTCCTATCAATCTCTCCAAGTGCAACATGTGCCATCACCTGAAAGTTTCACAGATTTGGAGGAGAAACCCTGAGAATGTGACTCCCACCCCCATGAAAACAATGCCCATAAACAGAGAACATTGAAGATGCTGCTGAGCAATAGATTTCCCCATGTCAAGGAATTAAAGCATGGTAGTGTCCCAGCCATGTTGCTTTGTTTGTTCTTGTCAGCATGGATGAGGTGATCAATACCAGTGTGCTTGTGTTATAGCTCTGATCTTTACAAGGCCCTGAAAATTATGTCATCCATGGGTCACATTCGGATTTTGTTTAAACCAGTGCTGATCAGGAATAACCCCAGTAAGAACAGGGTTACCCTGGATTTACACCAGGCTAAGGCAGATAAGCCAGAAGATCAGAGACTGAAGGAGAAGAAGTTTCAGCATAAATGATATTACTACTGAAAAGTAGCTTGATTGAAGCACAGGTGTTGAATGTTAATCACTGGAGGCTTGATCCAGCATCCGTGTAAGTCAAAAGCAATATCCCATTTACTGCAGCATCTCAGGATTAGATCAACGGCAGGTAAATACTCAGAGACTAAATCATCCTTCTCTCCTACCACCTCTAGAGTGTGTGAAGTGCCTGAGACTTCACTGAAGGCGTTCCTGATTCCTGCCAGGGTGCAAAAGGGAATCAGAGCCTACCTTCTGCTTTTGGCTGCTTCCAGGGCAAAGGGACAGCATATGGAGCAATTTTACCTTGAAGTCATCAGCTCAGACCTGGGCCAGGCTGAAGGGACAGCCTCTGAAACGAGTGGAGGTCTTGAGTGTGATGAAAATTTCCACTGGTACAAGAGCAGCAGATAGTTCAGAATTCTTCTTAACAAAAGCTGATGACAGTTTCCAGTTCGGTGTGTGCTGCTGTCTCCATTTTGGTAAAGGTGAGACCTGAAGCTGATGCTTGACTTGTGTTAGAAATGTGTGAGCTCAGCCCTGATGAAGTGTTCTTATCTTCCTAGGGTTGGTACTGAGGAGACCACAGCTGCAGTCACAGACAGGGCCTTTGGCCAGGATGAGTGTGGAATCCATTTTTCCCAAACTTTGCCCTTCCTTTGCAGTGTTGACTTACAGGGTGTTTGCTCTCAGCCTTGACTGACAGTCTCACTCCATCCATGAGGGAGAAGTTGAGGTGTGTACCAACAAAGAGACAAAACCTCTTCCACCTGAGGGATGGACTCCAAGGGCTGGGCCATACTGGTGGAAGGCAGCCAGAGCCTGGGTTGAAACCAAGAGAACTTCACCTTCCAGGCTGTTCACCCTCCTCAGGACTAGTATTCATTAAAGATTTGGGATAATCTACTGGACTTTTCATCAGTGTGAACACACTGATGGCTTGGTGCTGGACACCACCTCCAGCTATCATCACTCCTTTGCTATTATTTCCCCATCCACACTCCTGCATTGACACAAAAGCCCCCGATATGGACCAGAACTGGACCTTATCACCCCTCCCCCATGATACAGAGGTGTGCTGGATTCCAGTCCTTTGAGCACCTCAAGATTCCTAGACCAGGTAGTACGTATGGCAAAAAAAGAAGCAGCCAAGATGCTCATTCCATGTTCATATGGGTGGGTCATTGGTGGAACATCCTCAGGACTGACACCCCATTGCAGTGTCCCTGCAAGGCTGAGCAGCTTTTGTGCTAGCAGGGGCTCTTGTGTTGGCTCAGTGGGTGTCCCTGGGGCCACAGGGTCAGTCTCCATCCCTATGTTGCTCAACATCTGACTGTGCCTGTCTAAAGAGAAGGGAAAGAGCTTGCTCACACTCCAGAAATGGGTCAGACCCTACACGATGCTCACTCCACACATGCTGGCAAAGCCCAGCTCAGCTCCAGCACCTGCCAAAGGCAGCTGGAAGCACAAATCATTTCATAACTGCTGGTGTTTGTGTGGCTGTGTCTGGGTACCTCTGTGGCCAAGCCTGTACATCTCTGTTATGGGTAACTATTTACACTTAAAAAAAAATATACAATGTCATATTTGCTCTCATCTGGATTCATGAGATGGATTTTGTTTCGTTCCCTGTGGTGAAAACCGGTCATTCGTGTCTGCAAATAAACACTGCCATTTTGGCCTCAACCAGCTCATCTCCAACAACATTAGTTAATTGTACTTTAAAATCCCTTTTTGTGTCCTAAAATGTGCTTTCTGATCATCCTCTCAGTGCAAATATGGGAAATAACTAACCAATACCAACAGCCACAAAGCCATAAACGTTTTACAGCTGTTAAACCAACGTCTGTGGATGCAGACAAAAATTTCTCCTCCATTCCCAAACTCCAGCCCCGTGCAATGAGCCTGGCCCAGCTCGGAGGGGAGGTGGGTGCACCATAAATGTGCCTGGTTAGTGAGAAAGGGCTTTTCACTGCAGATCACAGGGAGCCCCTTCGTGGAGCTGAAACGCCTTTGCACCAGGTCTCTCGCTCCCAGCCAGAAAGTATCTCTCTCTCTGATGAGAAAAGGGGTTTTTCTAATTTATTGCTTTTATGGGATTGTTCCTCCACAGAGGCACAAATAGCAGCATATCAATAAAGCCAGTCGTTTGAAGTTGGATATTTCCACCTCTGTCACAGCAAAATAATTAAAAAAGGATTCACAAGATCATAAATTGCATGTCACCAAGGACACAGCCTCCTTAACCCTTCAAAAGCCAGGCTGTGCCCACCCATGGCCCATCTTACTTCAAGGCATGAAGACACATTTCTTATTTTTAGCATCTCAGCCACAAGGGCTTCCTTGTCTGGAAGGAGATACACTGAGGACCTGTCCACACTGGGGAGGAGCTCGCTGGCTGGCAGGATCATAGCCCAGCTCCTGTATGCAAATGCAAATACAGATTTGATTTGCAGCCAGGCAAATGAGAAGCTGTGCTGCAGGCCTGCAAGAGCTGAGCATTTAGTCACAACGAAGTTACAAACACATCAGGCATTGGGGAAAACCCTTTCAAACATATTTGAAGAGTGGCAGCGTGGCGAGGGCCTAAAAACATTTGTTCTCGTTTAAAAGCTCCTCTGGCTCCAGCTAGATAATAGAAAAGGATTGAGCCCATCTGGGTCAGAAACTCCTGTTAACTTGCTGATCCCTCCCCAGCACAGGCACATCCAGAATGTATCCTGACTCACTGGAAAAAAAGACATTAATTCAAGAGAAAAGAACACATGCTATATTCTAGCCAGGTTGCAACTTACCTCCTGATACAACAGCCAGCTTCTGCTCCAGCCTGATTTGATTCCAGTCAAGGTTAACAACCCGTGTTAAACTCTGCAGGTCAAATCCTGTCCTCTTATAAATCCAGGAGAACTCCGTGGCAAGGGCTGAGGTGTAAATCTCCAGGTCCAAGTCCTAAAGACAGGGGGAAGGTGGAGGTCCCAGCGTGGCAGGAGATGGAACAACGTGTGCTGGGTTGTGGGCAGAGGAACCACCTGGGCCAGCAAGTGTCTCATCCTGGGAGAGGGGAAACCCAACCTCCAGACAGGTAGCAGGATGTTGGTTGGGTTTTGATTTCAAAAAGTCCACTCTCCAAAGTACAAGGGGGTCTAGGAGTCCCACATGAGCTGAGTTTGTGGGAAGACCAGAGCTGAGAGGGGTTTATCACAGGGCGGTGCAGAATATTGAGCATACCCCACGGCTACACCTACTATAACCAGCATGTGAGGGAGGGTGTGCATCTACCTCTAGATGCCCTCCTCACCCAAGAGAAAACCCCTGCAAAACAGTGCTTTTTACTCTTTTTTTTTTTACCCCAGCAAGATAGGGTGGATAGAGTAAGGGGCGGATGCATTTTGCCCAGCCTGAGGTTTCTTGTGTAAGCTCCTTAGAGAAAGAAACAAAACAGCCTTTCAGGTATCCCCTTTTGGTAACACAACCTAAGAGTATACTGGGAAGGACACTTCTGGATGAACAATATTTGGGGCACGTTACTCCCCTAGCAGAATCTCGGGGAGAAGTGGCACCCAGCACCCAAGTAACACCCTCAGGACTCCCCACCACAGAGCCCACATGCAGCTCTGCATTGAGCTGTGCAGCCTCCAGATGTCCCAGTCCTGAGGCAGTGATAACTGGTGCCGTGAACAGAGAGAAAACTGGAGGCAGAGCCATGATCTCCCTCAGCACCAGCACCAGTGATAGCAAGGGTGCAGTGGGCAGGAATAGGCATTGGGTTGAAGAGCCAAAGATATGCAAATGCACTTGTTAGGCACCACAAGGCTTTACCAGTCACAAGAGATAAAAAAATATATAGTACATAAGATAACACATGGTGCAGAGGGTCTGAAGCTAATTTTTTCCAAGTACCAAGTTGCTTGTCCTATTGCAGATCCAGAAAGTCAAAGTCTTTATGCCAAAGCACCATCAGTTTAGTAATGAGGAGCAATGAACACAATAAAATAAAATTTTAAGCCTGGATGTCAGGAGGAGGAAAGCAGATGTAGAATAACTGGCTGGTGGGTGCTTGGTTTTAACTAATACCCTTTCACAGGTTTGGTTTGGTTTGGTTTGTTTTTTTTTTACTTCTGCAGGGAGGACTGGAAGGGAAGGGTCTCACTGAGCTCACCCTTTGTGAGGGTGTAAAACCCCAAGCAGATCCCAATCCTCAGGAGCCCTGCCTTGCCTCCCAGCCCTCTTTCTACATGACACCAAATTAGGACCCTTCAGTGACAGAGCTGCAAACCAGGCAGACAGGGCTAAACGGCCCCTGGGTGCAGGATTACCAGGGCTTTGCAGGAGGATGGGGCAGCACAGGGAATTGCAGCTCCCATCCCATCAAGACCAGGCAGAAAGGGCCTGAGGAAGAGGGAGGCATATGGAGAAGGGCAGCAGCTGAGCCCTGGCTGGAGATCCCCAGGGATGTGCTGGAGGGGGGTGGGAAAAGCAGAGGCTGAACAGCAGTGCCTGGAGCAGGACTGATGAATGGATGCATGTCAGGGAAGGAGAAGGTGCCTGGTGTGTAGCTCTGGTTAAACAGAAGAAATAAAGGGGAGAGAAAAGAGGACTTCTCTTTGGACTGACACCAAATGCCTGCAGGAACAGCTATTTCTGCTGATTCTGTCTGATGCTTCCAAGGGAGACCAGTAAGTGGAACCTTGTGAGTTTATTAAGGCATGGGGAGACCTACAGAAACACCAAAGTCACTCCTCCTGCCTATCATTTAGGCCTCCACACTCCTGTGGTTGTGAATGGAGGTCTGCAGAAGGCCACAAAGTAAAGATCATTTATGCTCCAGAGCAACACACAGTGATCTGTGCCTCTGCTGGAAAATTGCATTCAGGTCTCCACAAACTGGAATTAGTTAAAATCAGTTTTCTTCTTAAATGATAGGAATAAATTGCTGCCTTTCTAGATAATTTTTCTATTACTATCCAAAATAAAGCATATAGATAAATAATGAGATTTTTTAGTACCTATCAGACTAGCTGTAATAAGCACTACAAGTGGGATGAAATGGTGTCTTCTTAGGAGAGCTGGAGGTGTGAAGTTTGCCACCAGCTCCAAAGTGTGGAGATGCTCATATGACATCTGTCTCTTAATATTCGTTAGCAAACTGATGGCAAGTGTAACAGGGACCTTCACATTATCACTAATCCATCAATGGCACTTGTGTGACTCCCACAACACCCAAGTGCCTACAGCACCCCTGCAGCACACCTGCCAGGAGCAGCAGGATGCTTATCCACAGAAAACCCACATAATCCATACCTGAGCCTCTGGGCAAGTGGTGTGGAGGTCCGAGGCAGGGAAAAAATCCTTCTTTTCCATGCTGGGGAGACAGTCTTGATGGGATCAGTTGGTCTGAGTGCTCGCTGAACTTTAAGGTGGATGTCAGCCCTACCTAAAATGGTTGGACCAGGGGAGGGTCATCTGTGCTCCTGCTGCAACACAAAGAGCCAGACCATGGCCTGGGAAAACCTGTGAGGAGATAAAACAAAAGAAAATGGGGGAAACGTGTCTCTCCACCACTTTTATCCCAGGGGGGTCCTTGGCACAAGCTGGGAGGTGAGGGACCTTTGCTGTCACCTTCTCATCACCTGACCTGAGACTACCACTGGTCACCATCTCGTGGCACGTGGAGACCCCAAGGAAGTGAAAGCAGAAGTGGAGGAGCTGTAGCAATGACCCTACCTCCATCTACCAGAGAGCTGGACCTTTCCTGTGGTTTCAAGAGCTGTGGGACTCCCCAGGGGGGGTTTCTCCCAGCCAGGCAGCAGTGAGGTCTGCACAAACCAGAAAGGCCAGGAGAAGCAAAGTGGGACTCAAGTAGGGCTGAGACCATTGTCCCTGCCACCTTCACCTGGTTACCAGAGGTGACAGCTCTTTCCTCCCCCCCAAGCACACCTCAAGCACACATGACAGTCTTTCTTTTTAATTTAAGAATTTGCAAATCCTGTTACACTGCAGCATATACCAACCATCCTCTTCCAGCAATCTGCCCTCCAGAAGCAGGGAGGGGGTGATGCAGAAAGGCTTTTAAAAATCACTGCAATCCCTGCCTAGCCCACAGAGCACACCTTCTCCCTAACTTCACCCCCAGCACCCAAGAGAGGCAGTGCCAGGTCCCTGAAGGAGCCCAGAGCAGAGCTCCCCTCGCTTCACCGAGCCCCAGGAAGAGTCAGTGAGGCATCATTTTCTCTCTTCAATCCTTTGAACTATGCTCCTGAGTAGAGAGGAGACAAAGGAAAAGGTGGGAATCAATTTCAGGCAGTTGAGTGTGTTCCCTGCTCAAGCTCAGTTTGGAGTAGGTACACATAATAATAACTTTTTAATAATAATTTAATTTATAATTCACCCCCCTGCCAAGGCGCTCAAGGCACGACGCAAACAATTAAAATATGATTATAATAAATAACCAACAATAATTAAAACATCATAAACCAGACGGTATTAGAGCCAACACAAATGCTAAAAAGGAAAACAAAGCAGCATCTTTGGAAGGAGGAGATCCTTGCACAATTCATCTTCCAAATCTCCTGTTGATGGTAGATTGAAATTCTCCTGCGAAGCTGTTTCTGCATCTGCAAAGATTTTTGGCAGTGTCACAGTCATTAAAAAATGGATTTTATACCACCATAAATTAAGTGGAGTTTTGTGAGGCTGTAATAATGCAACATTCACTTTCATTTGAATAAATTCAAACCTCACTTTACTCAGGAAACTCAGCTTATGGCGCTGAGTTTGTGTTGACTGTTTGAGTTTGGGAAAAACACAGATTCATAAAACGCTCGTAAAACCTTCCTCCTTATAGAAACCAGAATGTTTCCATAGGCACAAGGATGGTGTTTTCAAGATGCAAAACCAAACCCCCAAACTGAAAAGCAGACCATCCTTCTCCTGGCCATCAGCTCCTCAGGGCCAGCAGGGTCGGCTTGTCCCGGTTTACACAACTGGAACCAAAAGTCCTAAACTAACAAAAGAAGCAATTTTCCTCCAAAACAAAAGAAATCTTGGCTTGTGCCAGGCAAAAGCCGTGCACTGAACTCTAATGATTAAAGGAGACAGGCTCTGTCAAGGCAGAGGTGGAACTGAAAGGCAGCCAGTCGGACCCTCTTCTGAAAAAACCTGGCCACCAGCCCTCAGACAATTACAGCCAGGATCCGTTCACTTGAGTGCCTCAGCTGATCTCAGTTGTTGTGGCAGCACATGAAGGGAAAATCCTTCTTGCAAACCCAAACCACGCAGGGATTTCTCCATTCTAGGAAAAAAAAAAAAAAAAACAAAACCAAACACAAACCACACACGAACCAAAAACAAACAAACAAACAAAAAACAACAACAACAAAAAAACAAACACCAAAAAAACCCCACAACAAAATACATTAGGAAGAGGGAGCTGGTGGTTTTCATCCAGCCCAGGGAACCAGGAGGATGTTTTCCATCTGATCCCCCCCCAAGGTTTTGTTCTCACGGGTTTTAATTTGAGATTCAGATCCAAACCAATCTGAAAAATCAAGGGAATGGCAAATGAGAGCATGTGGTTCTCACACACAAAGCCATCTTTTGGCTTGGGTTTGTTCAAAAAGAGCCTTCTAAAGGGTTTATGAACCTTATGGTGTCATAGCTCCAAACTTTTCAAGGCAGTTAAAATGTCTGCACTGGAGAAAACACTATAGATTTTGGGCAGAAAAAGGATGTTTTAATTTATTTCTATGTTCTCTGTATCAGGACTCTCTTGTTAAAAATTAAATGAAACACTGGCTCCTGGTTGCCTACCTGGCCACCTCCCAAAACAGCCCCAAATTTCACTCCACGTATGTGCTGAGATGGGACCTCTTCATGTCTGCAGGGGGAAAGGTGTTTTCAAGCAAGGGGCCACATTACCAGGGTTGGGATTAGATTGGTTTTCTTACCTCCACTGAATTCAATTTCCTCCCCCTCCAGATCTCATTTCTGAACTGAGACTCCACTGCCTGTCACAGACTGGGGCCTTGTTGGATGGTGCCCTCTTGCAGAGGACTTCCCAAGGGTAAGAGAACCTTGTTACAGTCTCATGTTCTGGCAGCTCCCTGTGTCTGGACAGCAAGGACCATTCATGAGTCAAGATTCCTACTTTTCCCAAATCCTCCACCCTGCATGAAAGTTGCTGGGCAAATCTCAGATCTTCACTCCATGGAGGTAACTGGAAATCAGTGCTTCTGGGGCTGCAGCTAAACACTGGGGGGGAGCTCTGTGTCTCAGTTTCCCCATATGCTTTCCTACCTTCCAGGGCAGATTGGACATCAGTACATCAGCACTTTTTCTCCTCCACTTCCTTAGTCATCAGCATTTTTATCTCAGATTTGGTCAATCATGTGATGATGATTCTGCACATGTCAGCATTTTACTGTGGGGAAAAAAAAAAAGAAATCTGGCTGGAGGATCACCCTGAATTTACACTCAGGATCTTCTTTCCAGATGTCATTCAGGGTGCTGATGTATTTGGAGAGGTCCTTCTGAAACTGAGGCCACTTCCAATGGCTCCCCAGACCCTCCAAGGCTGGAACAGCTCCAGGGCAGGGGCTTGGAAAGCACAGGGAACCTCTGCTGGAAAGCACACGCTGACACTTGAGAGCAGAAATGAGAAGACAGAGGTGGCAGAATTTATTTTATGACAAATCCTAAAAGGAAATTATGCAAAGTAATAAAAATAAAGAAGAATTATAAATGAGGACAAGAAATGGGTGAAATGTAGAATAAATTACAGGAAGACAGGAAGGTGCAGGAAGAGAATTGAAGGCAGAAGTGCTGAGTTAAAGGATAATTATTAGAAACTGGCTGGTAGGGTAGCAAGAAAGAGGGCATTTGGGTAGAGGGATTGATACCAAAGGAAGATGTAGAATTTTGTGCACAGTGGTATTAGCAAAGCATCTTCCTGTTAGATGTGCCCCAGGGGTGGTGGGGGTGACAACCACCATTTGCTATTGGGGTCCAAGCTCATAAATCTGGGGTCAGGTTTGTTTCTGCTTTCACCGCCAGTTAAGATAAGCCCAAGCCCTGGACTGGGTGGTCACAGGTCAGGTGGCACCAAATCCTTCAGGAGCTGTGGTGGGACCTTGGCCATCCCCCCTTCCTCACAGCCCTGGCTCCTGCCTCCTCACCAACCCCCCCCCAACCCCTCCACACCCCCTGGGGAGGGGTCTTGGAGGGAGGTGACCCCCTCCAAGCCCCAGATAACAGGGGATGGGGGGGGGGGGTNGGGGGGGGGGGGGGGGGGGGATGTTTGGGTTTTGTCTGGGGAATCCTTTGGAGGGTTGGGGAGGCTCAGGTGCAGGGGGTGAGGGAAGCCCTTGCTCCAGCCAGGGACCCTCTCTGGGTGCAGCCGATGGCAGGAGGAGCTGGTCCCAGGCCCACGGCCCCAGCTGTCAGTCTGAGCGATGAATTACATGCTATAAGAAGGTGTTGACAGGAGCAGCTGGACATCAGAGAGTGATGAAAAGGGAACAAAATTCATTCCGAGTTCAGACACACTGGCTCGTTAGGGGCACCAGCAGCAGAGGCCACAGAAACACTGCTCCATCTCCTGGACATCCTCTGAACCAGCTCCCAGAGTAGCCAAGAGCCCCCAAAGCCCTTTCCTCCAGTGGGTGCAGCCTCCCTGGCCCCATCCTGGAGTGCTCTGGGGGAGGGACCCCCAGGTCCCACCAACCCTTACACATCCCAAGGCAAAACCCGCTTGGTCCAGCCAGGGCTGAGGTGTCCCCAGCCCCAGGATGGGATTCAATTTGTCTATCTTCAAAAGAAACCAAATCAAAGCACTTTTTGTTCCTCTTGTTTAAGGATGTAATTGTATAAGTAGTATGAAGAGGAATGGAGGAGGGGGGACACAGGGACATTTGGCATCAAAACAATTATCTGCATTTTTATGCAAACTAAATGACATGCTAAAGGGGAATTGTTTTGTACATATGTACAGCAAGTGAACATTAAACCATAAGGCTAATAATTAACTGGCTCGACTTACCCTTGCTGTGTTAAATACAGGGTGTCCCCTTACATTTAAGGCACAGAGAGGTCTGAGGGTACAGAGGACAGAGGTCCTGTATGAGATTATTCCTAAAGCTGTGAAAACAAAAAAAAAGACTTTTTTGAAATAAGCACTTTTGAAAAGACTTTTTAATTTTTTTTTCTTTTAGCATTGGGAGAAGTTGGCAGAAAGAAAAAAGTGTCAGTCCTTCTCCCACCTCCTTCCTCCCTCTCTCCCTCCCTCCCTCCAACTCTCCTCCCTTCCCTGACTTCCAGTCTTTCTGCTGCTGGAGAAAAAGAATAGCAAATTCAGAGAAAATTTCATTGAGGTTATTCAAAGAGGTTTTCATGGATTATTTACACAAGTGCTGTTCAAACAGCCTTTGTCTGAACATCCCTTGAAATCTGCACCCAATCCTTTCAGATTCAAAGCAATAGCTCAGGGGAGACAAAGGGGAGCGGCTGACATGGGTTTCCTCTGCAAGTGAATGAGGGGTCTGGCTAAACACAGAAGGGCTTTGGGATCCCAAGCTTCACTTCAGCCTGGAAAATAAACACTACACTGAAGCAGGGCAGCTGTACCTCTGTGGCCAGCCTGCCCCCTCCATCGTAGGGCACGCAGTCAGCTGCTCACTGGAGGGCTGGCATGGCCCCCCAGACCCACACCTGGACCCACAGCACCCTGTGCCCAAAGCCTCAGCCAAGGGACACCTTGAAGCCCCTGGTGACCTCCTGGCTGGGATGGCAGCAGAGCTAACCTGGGATGAGAGCAGGGTGCACTCCCACAAAGGCCATGGTGTCAACAAAGCGTTTCCCTAAGCAGAGAAAAAGAAGAAGGATGATGGAGGAGAAGGGAGGGTGAAGCAGGGTGAGCAAAGCAGCTGTAGAAGTACTCCCAGGTGTACCCATGTTCCACACCAATCCACAGCCCTCCCTCCATCCCAAAGGTTATGCACAGACAACGTTCCCTTCCCTCCTGGCAGAGGAACAGTGCTCCCCCCCCTCTGACACGGGTGCTCATGAAGATGTGACCATGTTCTATTTTACAGCAGCTCTGAGCTGAGCAGACCTTCCAGTTTCATTCATCACTAAGAGCCCCCTGTGAGGCTGTTTTATCCCTCTGAGTCCTGCACAATCCTCGAGTCTTATTGAATTATCACTTTTAACTTTCCTGGTGTGATGCTGCTTGTGTGTCACCCTTAGTGCTGAAGAAGTAGCCTCTCCTAGCAAGAAAATTAAAATCCTGTAACTTGTTATTCATGTGTTATTTAATGATTTTTTTTTCCCACTATTCGTGTATTTATTTTTAAGTTGCTGGCTTTGAACCTTGAGTTGGTGTTTTTAATGTTAAGTGTGGTTTCTAGGTTGCTTTTCTAATTGGAACAAAATAAAAATAGAATGGAATTTTTTAGTGGGTATTTTAATATTCATTGAAGGAATGACAAAAGCAAGCCCCAACAACTGATGACCAAATTCCAGTGCCAGTAGCATAGGTGCCTGGGATAGGGGTAAAAAGGCAGGCAGCAGCAAAGCAAATGACATTAAGGACACCTCAAAAAAAACCCCCTCAGTCCCCAAAGTGTCTCATGAAGAAGCCCTGTCACCTCTCTCGCAGTGATTTGGTATCCAAGTGGTGACTATATAACTCTGCCTTGAGAACAAGGTCCTCTTCTCACACAGGTGTGTCTCTCCATCCACGGGGAAGGTGAGATGAAAGGAGATTTGCATGTCCCACAAGCTTTTTGGGGATGACAATCTCTACTGTAGTAGAGAACATAACTTCTTAGGGAATGGACATCTCTGAAGATGCCATGCCACGACCTCATCCAACAGAGATCTCACACCATCAAGAAGATTCCTGTATGATAATCATTTCAGGGTCTGAGAGGAAACCTGAGAAAAATGGTTGCTATTGGTGAGCCATAGGGAAGGTGGAAGAAAGATGGATGGGGAAAAAGAAAAGGAAGAGGCTCCAAAAGGAAAATATATAATCCAGGGAGACGGTCATAAAGGTAGATCCAGGCAGACTAGTGGGAACAAGCCAAATGGGAGGTCAGAAAGAAACTGCTGCAGAAAAGACATGGTCAGGAGGAGAAGGAAAAGAGTGGTGAGGAGCACAGGTGGGATGATGGGTAAGGTGGGAAGAGGCCTGGAGAGATGCAGGGAGAGGGGAGGAGAACCAAACTTTCCCCAGATTACAGTGCAGCTGGTCTCCTGCATCACTTGGCTGCCTTTAACAGGGGCTTGGAAGAATCTTCATTTATCAGGAATTCAATTAAGTAGAATAGTCATTATTAATTTTAGAGGAATTATTTGTACAGGAGAGCCTGGAGTGAGGAAAGGCCTCCTGGAGCCATTTTTCCTGTCAACGTCCTGGGTCAGGTAGGCACTGGCAGTGCAGTCTCACCAGTTGAGATATTAATGAGATGCCTCTAGGTGCAAATGATGGTTTAATAGGTGTTATTTAACAGGAGCACCCCTCGCCTGCACACGCTGCTCCTGACGAGGCTGCCTCCTTGTTAGAATAAGTAATTAGAATGTAGGAACACTCACTTTGACACCTTAATAAAGTGTCAGCCATCATCAATTCAGTATTTAATAAAAATAAAATTAAATATTTACCACGCTTTTATAACACCAGACTTAAAATACGTACGCCTCAAAATTGGGAGGGTTTTTGAAATGGAATCTGGCTAGGAGGCTGGATCCCCCCCAAAACAAGGAAACACAGTTGGGTTTGGTTTTCCACAGGGACTTTGTTGTGGACATAAAAACTCAGCAGCACATGGAGCAAAGTATGGGAGAAAAAGGTTTCCTCCTCCATCTTCTGAGCCTCCCTGTGCTGTCTGGGAATGAAGGATGAACTGAACAAGTCTAGACCTGAGAGCAACTGCCAAGGAGTAGGGAAAAGCACAACTTTATTCCTATTTCATTGGCAGAAAAGCCTTCTAAACCAGACATTGGAAAGAAAAGAGAAGAAAATGCTGAAAATTAAAACATAGTTTAAGACTGGAGGGAATCTGAAAGCTAAATTAGCTAAAATAGTCAGTTTTATTCCCCTCCTGTCTGACCATTCCCAGTTTGTCCTTCCTCCAAGTGCCCACCTTGCTGAGGAAAGCCCAACACTCACCTGCCTTGCTGGGACATCAGGATACAGGATGACATTCCAGTGAGAACATGGTACAGGTTGACCCACAAATTGCTCAGTGGTCCAGCAAAACAGCCTCCACTCCTCCCACCCCCCAAGTCTCTTTTTTAAACAAGGAGCAAAGACAGGAAAGCCTGCCCACCCTGACAGAGCAGAGCCCTTTTGGGGTGCAGACAGCACCCCCCCTGTGCACATGCACCCCATCTGCACCCACTGAGGTGCACAGAGGGGCTCTGCCAACCCGAGGAGAGTGTTTTGGAAAACAAAAGGCAAGAGGAAAGAGCAGAAGGAGATGCAGAAAGTCCCTGCAGTTGAGGCACCTTAGCAACATGAAGGGGGGGGTGCTCCCCAGATAGCCCCCCTGCTAACAAGGGATCCTGTCTCTGAGAATAATGAGTCACAGCAGAAACCCTGGCAACAATTATTTAAATGGAAGCCTTAACCCTCTTGCTCCAGACGCAAGGAGAGTGGCACTGACGTCTGCCTTTTGGGGGAGTCTCTGTCTCTTTTGGGATGTCTCTTTTTGGAGGTCCCTTTTGGGGAGGTCCCAGCAGGGCTGTGTGCTGGCTGGTTGCACCCAGGGCATTGCTTGTGGGGGGTTGTGACTGCTCTTCTACACACCTTGAAGTACCAGGAGACACATCCAACATCACCAGCCACCTCAGGCCAAGGTGAAGCTCAGCTCCTTGGGTTTTTCTAGGCTAAGAAAGTTTTTATCCCTGGGCACAATGCAGATTTTATCCCAGGCAAAGTTTTCTGGCTTCATTTCCACCTCCTGAATCCTCAGCTGTGATATCTGCTTCCTTTTCCAGACTAGGGCCACATTTGCCCCACCAGAGCTTCCACTAGAATCTAATTCCTGGCTGTTCTAGCCACATAACATACAAGGTGCAGAGATGCACACATCCTGACATATGCTCTGAGCAGTGGTAAAGCATCCCCAGAGGCTGAGCCCCAGGATTGCTCAGGTGGCTGCAGGTCTCTGAGCTGCAATTCTCTGAAAAGCTTTGGGCTGGAGGGTCAGCAGCCAGGGCAGACAAAGAATAAAGAGTTCACTGAATGTATGAACAGAGGAGCTGTGTGTAAAACAGCATCTTTCTGCTCAGAGATGTAAGTAATAAAATGAATAATGAAATCGAATGAAGAGGGGTGGCTGTGGATGAACACCAAGCCCTCCTGTTATCTTTCTCCCTGATACAGACAGGTTCAAGCTGACCTCTAATGTCCCTGTGCCCCACCTGAGGCTCCCCAAATCATACTTATTTTCAACCTGCCTGCCTAGTGTCACCCACACAGACACTCCTGTGAGCTGTTTCCTTTTTATTCCATCACTCAGGGGCTGCCTGTGGCTTCCTCGGGTCCTAATAATAACTATTCTATATATATTTTATATGTATATAACTATTTTATATAAGTATATATAACTATTATATATATATTATATACTATATAACTCACATTAAAAATATATATATATTCTTGCTGGCAAGCCCTGTTCCACCAGCAACTTCTGTCACCTGGCCACTCTGCTGCCTCAGACACCTTCAGTGAGGCTCTGCCTGACAGAGGGGAAGCAATGAGGGAGAAGCCTGGAGTTGAACCTGATTTTACACACCACTGAAGGCTTTCTGTGAAGCCTCAGAGCAGGCAGCAACAGCCTCTAAGGAAACTGGACCTGCAAACAAGCCCTTACTGGAAACCTTCATTCTCTACCATCCAAATGAGCCCCCCAGCACTCCTGTTTTGCAGAATCCAGCCAAAATACAACCCCCTGCACTCTCTGCAAGGTGCTGCAGAAGCAAAAGGAGGTCTAAAGAAGTGTTGGGGGGGTGGCTGAGGAGGGCTCTGGGTTTCCACAGGCTTGGGCAGATGCTGCTGAGCACTCAGCTCCTCACCTTGCACAGGGCTGTGGTGTCACCTCGGGCAGAGCCCTTCAGCAGCTGCCCAGGCTCCATTTGTGAATTAACACTGCCTGGTTTGTCACCAAGAAGAGCACGGGTAAGGCTGGCAGCCTCACGTCAGAGCTTTCACAGGCAAATTCATACACTGACCTCCTTGGTGAAAACACAGCAAATGCCTGGAGTCTGGTTTACATCTGCCACGGGATCCTGTTAGGTTCAGAACAACCCCTGTCAACGCTGAATCTGTAACAATCAATAAAGAAAGAGGGTTTGTTTGTTCATTTTTTTATATTTTTTTCTAATGTTTTCCTCAGTCCTAATGGTGTTATTTTGCTACTCCAAGTTTTGCAAGTTTTGTGATCGCCCTCCCCACCTTTCCCTCTTGTTTTCTTCTAGGACAAGCTGTCATCTTTTCACATTTTTTCACCGGGCCACTGCAAATGTAAAACTGTAAATTGCAGGACTGTGCAAATAGCACTAATAGCATTTGCATAAAAATTGGTTGCAAAGAGCAATTAGCACTTCATTAATAATCAATGAAGGGCCAATTTACACATTGCCCAAAAGCAAATTGTGAATTCAATTTTGTCTATAACTGAATATTTGGTACTGGGCAACTATGCAATGGTGCCAGGAAAGACAGGCACAGCAGTCTGGGAGTCAAATCTCCAGTGATTCCAGTGATTCCAGGTTTCCAGCTGTCCCCAACAGGGCTCTTGCAAACGCCAAGCCAGCAACTCCTTCCCAATGGAAGAAAACTCCAGGAGGTACATTGGTGTCAGAGAAAACCTTCAAATGCCTACCTGCTACCAGCCCTGCTCACATACAACCATGTGGCCAAAAACATGGATGCTGTGTGTGTCCTGTTCAAATTTTCCTTGTGCTGGTTATGTGGGAAGGGGGGGACACTCAGAGGACATCAATGGAGACCCATCATCACCTCAGTACCTCAACCTGAGCATCCTCCCACTGCAGTGTCTGAAAATGCTCTACAAGTGACACCAGGGCCCTTTTCCTTACCATGAGGTAAAGGTCTGTCATGAGCCTCGTGGGTTAAGTATTCCAATTTATCCAATCTCTCCTTTATCACCTCCAGCTGCATGTCACCTTTTTAGGATATCCCAAACTTGTAGGCAGCCATTAGGATCAGAAAAAACAAACAGCCCTGCTTTATCACTGTGATATCAGTGTCACTGAAGGGTTCCTGGGTCTGGATTTGGATACGAGGTGACGTATGCCCCAGGCTTCCCCTCTAGATGAATGGTGGCACCTGATAAAGCAGGGCAGCTTAACCATGGCAACAACTTTCCAAGCCCCAAATTCTTCACTGTCTCATCCTCCACTTAAAAGGCACAGCCAGCTCCGTTTCATGAGCAGAGTCTGACTCTAAACCACTTGACATCTGAGGTTTTCTTATCACATTTTGCGTGGATCTCATGAATCTGGTGAAAAGCTCGACGATCATTTAGCAGGGGTTGGTCGCTTTATCTATTTTCCATAATAATTTGAATATTATTACAATGGCACCTTTCATCTGGGGATATACATGCACTTTACATATGTTACATTAATTTCACCGATGAGCTGGGGAAGGACTCTTTATCCCTTTTGTGCAGACGAGGAAATGGAAGCACAGAGATGATATACTGCTTGCCCAGTATCACACAGGAAGTTTCTGACAGAGCCAGGAATAGAAATCACATCTCCTGTGTCTTATGCAGAAGAATATCTTTCTGTCCCTGCCCAGTAACTGAGCCCTTAATCCAGACTAAGACACCCACACAGGACCCACTTTGCTAAGAGCAGCACAGACACCCAGCAGTGGCAGCGCTTTGCTCCGGGAGGAGACTTGATTGATCCAAAATTTCCTCTACCTTGAAGGCTGGAAGCACCTTCTGCAAGCAGCAGCTTTGGTGCTCGAGGGGAGGGAGGCCATCTCCGTGAGCAGCTCCCATCTGAAGTGGATGTTATTAGTTGGTGTAAGCAGATGCTCGACATGGGATGCCCAGGACTTCTCAGCTTTCATCCAGCAACATCCCTGCTCCCTTTTTTCCTGCCTGTTCAATCCACCTTTACCAAGAGATTGAATTTACAATGGACTTGAACACATTTAAATCCATTTATTGCAAAATTACTTTTCAATAATTACATCACTGTGCTGACTGTGTTGCATAATGACATTAGCATGAGAGATATTAGAAAGAATATAAAATTATAAGAAATATTGAAATACCTCTTTCCCCGTCTGCCTCAGCACAGCCTATAGCTTAACTGGAAAACGAGCACTGCTCCTGGACGGGATTTAAATGCATCAAGTGTAATTTTATAACGGCTTTTATTTAAATTAATTATAATGGTTATTGCTGCTTTACATTATTAGATTGAAATTTGCCTCCATTTCAGAGCACTGTAAGAAAGCTGCACCCATTTTCTCCACAATGCCCTGGAAGTTTTCATGGCAGGGAGCCATGCTCCCCATGACACCACCAACACCTCTGGAGTTTTAGGTTTGTGTCAGCATTGCAAGTGCCCACTGCAGGTCCCAAACCCATCATTAGAAACCCAGGGACAGGTTCTGGGTGCTCTTTGAGTGGGATGGGACACTGCACCTCTCCCAAAGCCTGCTTTTCTGTTTCATCTCTGTAGCACCTCTGGGGATGCCTGGGCTGATTTAAGCAATCCCACCCACATTTTGTCTCTGCAGAGAATCAGAAGTGACAAATGGCATCACAAAGCCCACGCAGTGGCAGAGGTGAGGTGTTCAACAGGCAGCAAGGACAGGCTATTAGCCAGGGGCTGCTGGCCACTGAGAGCTGCTGAGTGTTTGTGGGAGCAACCACGGAAGAGCTGGGGCCACCCTCTTGCAAAGTTTGTCTTTGAGTTTGGACACGGTGTAGTGCTAGCAGGGTGATCTGTTTCACCCTGTTTGACATGCCCAGTTGTTGTTTTTCTCTTCCAAGAGCCGGGCTCTTACATGGAAACCCATAAGGGGAAAGAAGGCAGCGAGCAACCGGGTGGTTAACTCACCACTCGCCATGCTGGACAAACCACAGTCATGCAAAGCAAAATGAAGACACAGAGATATGCTTTTACTGCCACTTAAGCCTCAATAGAAGGCCACTAATATTCAATTTGTGACATTATTTGCACATTGAATGAAGCCAGAAACTAAAGGGCTAATGAGTGATGGAAAGTAGCGCGTGGCTTGATTGTAACAACAAGAGCCTGCGGGGCTGTGGTGGGTCAGATCTTGGTTAGAAACATAATTTTGCATGCACAGATGGGCAGGGGAGTAGCAACCTAAACAATGCAAACCATCTCAGACTCTTCTTTTAAATGTCCTAAATTTTGCTGCTTTTTTTTTTTTTTTTTTTTTTTTTCATGAAACACCACATTTATTAAGCATACCACAGAAAAGCCTGAATGAACAAAGGGAGTGAAAAAAAAAAAAAAAAGTATGAATTACCTCCAGAATGACTTTTCATGTGCTGTCTCCTTACAGAGAGCTAACAAGTCTTCAAGGGGAGCTTGTAAAAACAAGCAAAGACTCCTGGAGAACTTAAAGAGTGAAAAGGGCAGTAGATATTTACAGTGGGCAATGCCACCAGCCCCTTGGTGAGGAGCTGCTGTTTGCTCAGCATGCTGAGCCCTCAGAACAGCACTTACTCTGCAGCAGGACCCCATCCTCAGTCCAGTCGTATATGGGCAAGAATAAGGACTTAAAAGCATGGGTACAAAAAATGAAAAAAATCATAAATTTTTTTTCATCCTTGAGTCTGCTTCTTCACCAGCTCTGCAGCACAGGTGTCTCCAACATTTCACATCTTTCTGATACCCAGAAGACCTCTACGTCCAGAGCTGTCCCAGCTTCCAGTCAAAAACTCTGAGCCCCCTAACATTTCAGTCTATGCACACACCTGGGTTTGGGCCAAATAATCTGAAGGAAGAAGGAAGATTACAATTAGTAATGGAGCTGATGGACAGTAGGAGGAGGAAGAAGAGAGGACTTGCCCTTCACCTCACTCTGCCAGTTCCCAGCAAGGTGAGGGCTGGCAGTGCTCCTCCCTGCCCACCCAGCTGTCATTTCAGGAGATGTAAAGCTCTCCCCCAAAGCCCTTTTCTGGAAAGAAAAGCCAGGTAAGTTCTCAATTTACACACAGACTCATAGAGCCTGCCTCTTAGTTGTTTCTGTTATGTTCAGGGTGCCAAACATCAGCCTTCCTTAAGTTGTCCTCTAAATCCAACCCAGGCAGAAAAAACAAACATGTAAAGTTGCATATCTAGCAAACTCAGCCCAAAAGCCTCCTCTGTAATGGTCCATCCAGGCTGACAACTCCTGTTTCTCTCTTCCCACTGCTGCTTTCCCCAGCTCCTGAAACAAGAGTGAGATGGAGTGGCCAGCAAAGAGGGCTGGAGCCCCTCATCTCAGATGCAGCCAGGCCAGGGTCAGGAGTTGGCACCATTTAATAGAAAAAGTGAATAAATCTAAAAAGCACTTAATTTATTGATGAACTAAGAGAGACTGCTTAATGCAGAAAACATAAGCAAGATCAATATCAGAGAGCACAAATAACTAAAGCTATTGACACATAAGTATTTTAAGCCTAATTGCAGGCATATGCACTTTCTAAGGGTATCTCACCTTCTAGTAGCACCCTTGAGATTATGGGGTTAATTGATGCAGCTGTTTACTCCTGGCTCACATGGTCCTGATTGGGATTCCCTGGAGAATGCTATTAAACTAAAGTGTTTAATGAAGTGCTAAAGAGTGGAGTTTCTAATATTCTTCCCTTGAATGAAATCGAATAGAAATTCAAGCAAACTTCTCTTCCCCCGGTGGAAACTGCATCTCAGCCTTGGAGTAAATCATCCTGTGCTCCTCATGGGCAGAGCCTCACAGAGGAGAAATATTTGTTTGGGTGTACTTGTTAGACTGAGGACGTGGAGTGCTCTTGGGGTTTTTTTTCCATCCCAAATCACAGGCAGAAGAAGAGACCTACTAATATGCTCAACTTCAGAACTCACCTTGGACAAGGAATCCCAGGAAGCCAGTGAGATTTGCTCCTTTTGCTTTTCAGATTGATGGTACATCCAGTATGATGCTGTGCTTCTCACTTTTGGGGTGAGCTGAAAGAATTTGGGCTCTGTCTGGGAAGGAGAATAGGTAACAGCACCAGTGGTGTCACCAGCCCAGGTACTTTGGCTTGATGGCAGTGAGGCACAGCAGGACTGCCAGAAGAGAGGTTCTTAAAACCACTCTTCTCCTATTATAATTTTGTTCCTCTCTGGTTTGGTACCTTTGAAAACCAGGTAGATACCAAGAAGGCCAAATAGTACATATGATACATTCCCAAGACTGACCAACCTGGCAAAAATGCTCACCCTCCTCCTACCCCTCCTGGGGGGCACAGCACAAAGCTCAGCTGCCTTTATCTCTCTAATGGGAAATCTTGGTTCTTCTCCACTTCCATCCACTGCCACCAGCTTGTCTCAAGTGAGTTCTGAGCAAAACAGAAAATAACGATGAAGATTTCACCTCTGCAAGCCCTCAGAACCACCTGGACCCTGCCTGGAGGGACCTTGGATCCTCCTCTCACAGGGTCCAACCCTCCTGCCCACCAACACCCCTGAGTCTCTCACTCTCAGCCAAGCTTCTTATTGCTGTGAGCAAGAAACCATTTTCTCCATTTGGCTTTTCCAGTCAGAGGGGGCACACAGACAGTGAATCCTGTAAGGACAGTGATGTCCCTGAGGTGAGGGGCACAGGGCTGACCTGCCCAGATTCAGTGAGTAGGGCAGCACACAGATCTCAGAGCCTTCAAGGTCCTTTAAAACTATCTTCTCCCTTCACAAGGGGCCTCCTAGTGCAATTTAAGATTTACTTCTCTTTTAAAAACCAATTAGTTTGAAGCTATATTCCAGAAGTTTTTCTGCAGGATAGCTATTCCCAGTGAAAATGCACTTTCTATTGCCTCCATCCACATTGCACCTCCCTTGAGAGGGGCAGAGGGATGGTGGGAAGGGAACATTATATTAGTAGTCTAGATAATGTTACTAACTCCACATAAAATGCTTCCAGAAACAAGCCGTGCTGGCTGGCACATCCAGGATGTGGTTGGGAGTGTGCTGAATTAACTGGGTTGGTGGTTTCAATGTGTTGACTACAAACTCCAGAGGGACCCATCAGGGGTTGTGGAAGGTAACTGAGAAAAGCTGGTTTGCTGTCAGTCAGCCCAAATTTTAAGAATATGGAAGGGTCTGCACACACACTATGAAAACCTGGGGGGGGGTTTCTGTGAATCCAAAAAGGCTAAAACCACGGGTGAAGTGGTTTCAAAGTTTCTCCTGTTTCTGTCCTGTTTGTTAATACAGGGAACATGGAACAGAAAGAGATTGGATGCAGTTGGTTTCTGCAGTTGGATGGGGCTTATTTATGGGAGAAAACCAGAATTAACTTCAAAACATACCCGTATGTGCTCCCTCCTTCCCTTCTGTCTGGGACCTCTGTGGTTTGGGATGATTGATGTGCCTGGAGCTGGAGGAGTGGGGGATTTTCCCACAGTCAGACTCCCAGTGCCCCAGCTCCACCCCATACTGACCAGGTGCTTCTGGGCAAATCTGGGAGAAAAGGAGAAATAATGTGAGACCAGTAAAAACCCAAGGGGTTGGGGAGTTGGGCTGTGTGCTGAGGGATGTGCTTGCAGGCTCAGCACTGCAGAGGTGGACATCTCTTTAGAGAGAAAGGAAAACATCTGCTCCTCAAGCCTTGCCTTGTCTTTTATTAAATTTATCTAACACTGGCACTCCCCCATTTCTCACCAAAACAAGGAACTCCCTTGTGCCTTTCAGGTTTTATTCTGCCTGTGACATTTCTGCCCTCTGTGCAAACTCTCTACCCCTACTTCCACTGGTTTGCCTTTAGCCAGCTGTGCTCCCCAGCTCCTTCCTTTGCACATCAACCATTCAGATCTGGGTCCTGAAGCAGGAAAAGCTGCTTTTCTGCATAATTTTAAGCACCTGCTGCATCCTTATCAACCTGCTTCATGGAGCAGGGGCAGTGTTGGCTTCTCATCTCTCCTTGCTTTCTTGCAGCCCACCTAAATCCAAGCCCTGCCAAGGGACAGTCCCTGAGCCCTAGAACTGCCTGACCTCAGGACAAGCCACCACCCTCATGGCTGGACCAAAAAATGAGTCTATGCCCTGGAACAGGGGTATCAGCCCTTGCAGCCAGCCTCATTTGGCTGGGTTTGTTGTCTTTTGCTGCCATGCAGATGATTTCCCAGCCTCCAGCAGCATCCTTGACTCTTGCTGTGACTTTCCACCCAGACCAGCAAGGCCCAACTGCCCCTACAAACCTATAAGACATCCCCTGCTATCTCCAGCCACTGCAAGGGCAGGCATAAGCTAAGCTGTTTTATTTCACAAAAGCAGCCAGGCCAGAGTACAGCCAGCTCCAGAGGCTCTGCTATGTGGTTACTCATTAAAGGACAGTAATTTAATTGCTTGCAATTGTCTGTCCATCCCCTGGACCCCACACTCGCTGCAGCACAGGGCATGGATGAGCTCCCATCCCCGCAGCCTCAGCAGAGCAGGACCTGGAGGGACATTGTGCAGCCCCCAGCCCACCACAGCCCCCAGCACTGGCATCACAAACTCATTTTGTGGTGCAGGGAAAACAAAATAAGGAAAGCAGCCAAAAGGCCACAATGAAAAACTAGAGAGGGAGGAAAATGAACTAAGAAATACACAGCCTCGATGCCGAGCCACTCAAAGATATTTATTGTCTTCATGCATCTTGCTTGCTCTCCTAAAAAAATACAGTATTTTGGAAAGAACTGGTCTCCTTTTGCCACTGCTGTCTTTCTGATGCCCTTTCTCTGTCTCGCCAGCTCTGTCTCTGCCTCTCTGATACCAACTCTGACAAACCGTGCGATTCCGATGGAAAATTCATTAGTCGTTCTTTTTTTTTTTCCTTCCCCATTTTCCCAGTCAGCTTCGCGCCTGATCTGTCAGCCTCTTCCATCCTGATTATCTGGAGACGCCAATTTCAAAGAGACATCTTAATAGTGATGTCAACGAATTAATTAGATGTGTTAATGAGCTAAAAGCAACCCAAATTAAATTAATGCAGTAATAAGCACAGACAGCAAAATTAGCTCCAATTTCTGTAAATGATTCTGAACTGTACACAACATCTCATCCTGCTAGAACATTACCATCCCCCAAAGCTAATCAAGAACTCCAGTGCAATTAACTGCTTAATTACAAAACACACACACAGCTCATAGATCCAGCAGCAGGAGGGGTTCACCGAGCTGCCGAGCGAGCGGGGAAATTCTCTGCAACAAACACCACACATCATCCCCACAGAAGAGCCCGTGCCCCCCAAAATAAACAACCCCTGATTCCTAAAACGGGGTGATCTGGAGGGAGGACAGGAGCAGGAGGGCAGCTGGGCATGCTGGATGCCAGGTCATGTCACAGGACATCCAGGGATGCTCACCGTGCCGTGTCCCATGTGGTCCCACTGGTGGCAGAGATGTGCCCATTGCCCCGCGTTGGTTATTGTGTTTATCAGACTCGGGGCTACACGGAAAAGCCTAATTGTCCATCTCTGCTCACCTCCCCTGGGGATGAGTAGGAAAGCCACTAATAGCTTTGCAGAGCTGCTCAGGTATCTGATTAGCTCTAATTGCAGCTGGGAAGACAGAAGGAAGGAGCAGGATAGTGCTGCGGACCAAGGGAAGGGGAAGAGGATGGTGGAAATGGGAATAAAGAAAGGGTTTAGGGGATGGACAGAAATGCCTGGGACCAGGTGGGGGCATGCATGAAGAAGGAAAGAGAAAGGAAAGGCTAGTGGAGGAATGATGGATGCAGACAACAAAAAAATGGAAAACCCAGGCAGACAAAGAACTGAAGCCAGAAACAAAGGGAAGGAAGGCGAGACAAAGAGGGCTGCACGCTGCCAGGCCCTGCCGAGCAGCTGGGGCAGGAGGGCTGGTGGAGATGAGAGCGAGTCCCAGCCAGGCCCCATCCCATCTCTGCAGAGCTGGGATGTTGGGAAATGCAGCCACCTCATCAAGGGCTGACATGACCTATTTGGAGGTTGTGAAGTCATTAGTCCACCTAGTAAATGAGGAATATTTGCAATAAAGATGAGGGCAGAGATTTGCTGCGACAAATAGCATCTCTGTGTTTCTCTTCCCTACCCCCCCACCCACCTTTTACTGCAATTAGTTCGCTCTGTTAATAAGCAAAGGATATTTTTAGTTAATTTCAGTTCCAGTTAATTGATTCAAAAGTGAAACCCAGCAACTGAGTTAATTGATCCGTGTGTCTTAGGCTGTAGCAGAAAGGTACTCTCCGGGCAGCTGCCAGCGTCTGGGGCTCCTATCAGCACGGGAAGGATAGAGCAGGGCTGTGACACAGGGGGGGACATCAGACCCCCCTGCCCCAAGGATGGGGGTGGGTACTACCACTGGCAGCTGTGCCTCAGGGTACAGAAGGAGCTGCAGGGTGATGGGCTCTGCTCTCCTGGCCTGGGACTCCTGCCAGCTCCCAAGCAAAGCAGTGGTTGTGCACTGCAGCAGGAAGGTTCTTGCCAGAAAGTTGGGGGGGAACAGGATACCGTGGCTGGCTCCTACCAGTGGCATGTCCAGCCCAGCATGCTGCCTGCAAAAAGGACAGTGGGCAGTGGTGTTTAAGGAGAATGTGCTGCTGGGTCCCCTTGCTCACCCTGAGCTGCCAGGCAGAGGTGCTGGAGAGTGCATCCCTGTCCAGGGGATTTTATCTGCCATTTTTAAAGCTACTTTCGTGAGTTTGTATAATCCCCTTCTCCTCCCATGGCAGCAAGCTCTCGAAGTTGACTACCTGCCATGTCCAGAAATGCTTTCTTCTATCTATCTATATATCTCAAACTTGATCTCTCACAGTTTTCAGTCAAGTGTACCGTGTGCATCTAGGGCAGGATTTGGTGACTGACTGCTTGGTGTCTGGCTTATCTGCTGCCCCCAGGGTTTCCTAACCCTCCCCAAAATCTCCCTGAGCCTTTCCCACCTCTGCCTGGCAGGCATGGACCATTCCCTACCCTTGCTGTGTGTCTGTATCTTGTCTCAAGGGACTGGCCCTTCTTTTCCACTAGAAGACTGGATCTCCTCACCTCATGCTTTAACACAAACCCTGTCCCTGTCCTGCTGATGCTCCCAGCCACCAGCAGCCACGACTTGGCAGCATTTGGATTCAGCATTGCACAGCCTGTCCTGCACCTGCCTGGTGCTTTTCAATAATTTTGGGTTCCTCAGGACAGCCAGAGGCAGTTTCAGTCTCTGACCCCACAAACCTGCACCCCCAGGACCTCATAGTAGAGGTTTGCACAGGACTCAGCAGGGCATGGGCTGCCAGGGACGTGTGTGCACCCCTGGATATTCCTGACTTTATACATTGGGTTCAAGTCCAGCACCTGAGCTGAGAGCTTTGTGAGCAGTTCCCTCTAGCAAGGGCTGAGAATAATTTGCCAAATGCCTTTCTGAAAGACCTGTTGCTATAGGTGTCCTGTGTTTTCTACACCCCCTTTATGTTCTTCTTGCATATTCCTCCTGAGAGCTCCTCATGTCAATTCACAACCACCTAATCATTTCCAGGGGAAAAAACAAAACTCCTGGGGCAGATAAACCAGAACTGTCAAACACTTGAAGTGCACAAGCCATAAATTGGATGTTGCTGTAATAGGCACTGCACAAACAGAAGAATACCTGGGCTGTGATCTATGAAACCAGGCTTGAAACAGCATGCAAATTGTGACAGTGATAAATGAAGAGGCTTTTGGCTTTCTCTGCACTGGTTCAGGGACCAAAGAGCAAGTCCACAGGATCAGACCATCAAAGTACTCGATGGTCATCCCATGTATGAGTGCTCCACAGCAACTCTCTTAAATAGACAGCAGTTTCCTGACAGCTCGATGGCTTCAAAACAGGACCAAAAATTCAAACCAGTCCATCTTGAAAGCTACAACAGAGGTTTTCTAAACGTGAATTGCTTAAGGCACAGAGAAACATGGTCAACACCGTACAAGGACACAGGAAGAGGGTGCTCCTGAAGTACCTCTCTCCTCTCTCCATCTCCTAATGATGAAGAGAGCTGAAATTAGGACAAAAAATGGCACAAAATTGAACATACCCTGATGATTTTGTACCCAGCCACTTCTTTACTGTTCTCACTTGGATTTTACTCATAGGAGTTACATTTTAAGACCAATCATATTCTTCCACAGGGTTGTTATTTTAGTCTCTGAAGGCTACATATGCATGCAATGAGAACTACTGATAGGCAGGCAAGTGGTTTGGTCTCTGCAGCTACAGTATAACTAATGACCTACCTAATGAAAGAGCCAAGGAAAAAGAAGATTTTTCAGAAAATGCATGCTTAAACCATCTTCTGGAATAGGGCCTAATAGCAAGCCCTCTGTGCCAGGAATATGCAGCTCATTGTGATGCAGTTTCCTCTCTTCCCAGTTTTTAAAATGGGATATTACAGTGCATTACCCACACAGGCAAATCAATAGATGCAAAGTTTGGGTAAGGAGCTGAGCTTCTTCAGTGTGGTTGGCTCTGAGAGCATTCAGCATCGCTCAGGACCAAGGTGCAGGACCCAGCAGTTGGATGTGGGTAACACCTCCCTTGTCAGCAGCCACAGACACAGTTTGCTTTTAATGCTTGCTGGGAAAAGTTGAAGGCAGAGGGTACTTTTCAATAATGCTGAAAATTACCCACACTTTATAACACTGGTCCTTGATTTCTCAGCGTATTTTTTAATAATTTACAGTGGATTTGGCAGGTCCCTGTTATATATAACACAATATGCAGGAGGAGCACTTTTGAAACAGAAGTTTATACTTTCCAGGAAATAATTGTGCCAAAACAAGCTTTGACCACTGAGGTTTACCTGTTTCACAATACACAGGAGTTTGCAAACATGACTCCCATTAAAGCAAACGAGAAACAGCGTATGAGTCTGTGTGCCTTGAGAAGAAAAAATTCTTCACAAGTCCCTTTCTTGGTGTTGTATGATAAATCCACCATCTGCTTTTATTTATTCATGGTTTCTCAGACTACTACAACAATATTGACATTAAATACAGCTTTGGCTTATTAATTTTTTTCATTCATATGTATTTTAAGTCAATTTTCTTGACTTCCCCTTGGCTTGCTCTTTTAGATATTTGCTTTGTTTTCCTGCCCTGCCACATTGTGCATACCCTTACATCCATTTCCCATGGTTTTTTTCTTCCCAGTTCCTTGCTTCTGTTCCTGGTGGCCATCAGAGAGTAATTTTCTGTTCCAGGTGCTGTGGATTTAAGATTTCATTCACAAGACTGAAAAATTTCCCAACTCAGGCTGTAGGGTTGGGGCAGTCCTGCTTGTCCCAGGATGACCAAGATTCTACAAAGATGCTCCCAGACCCTCTAGGTGACAGGGACAGGATATCCACAGTCCAAGGAGACCATCAATCTGCCCTACACTGGGCACAGGCAGATCTGTCACTTGTTCTCAGCAGCCATTGTGAAACTTGGATCAGATAACTGTTAACTATATTTCTCACTTTTCCTATCCAACTGTCCCCAAAGATCCTGGGCCTTGCTAGGACTGCACATCTGCTGACACCCCACCTCTGACTCGGACCTGTCACTCCATGACTCTCTCAAGCTCATCCCTTCACCTCTTCATCCCAATGTCAAGCAGCAGAAACCACATCAAACAGCTGAGCAGCAACAGTCTCCCAGCCCAGGACCAAGTCCCCCTTCAGACCTTGGCCATTAGTTTCACGGAACATTTTGCCTTCACTTTCAAAATTTGGATCTTGCTTTTAATAATCCGTTCCTGTCAATAAGGACAAATCTTGTCCTACCCCACAGCAGCAATTCCCACTTCTATACATCCTAGAAACTCTGTGTCCACTTCAGGGGGTATTGCCACAGAGTCTGTCACCATTTTGTGCCTGGTGTTTTCCCTGCCTCTCCAATAATTTTCATTTTTTTCCTGTTTCTGCAGCTTTATCTTCCCTGTCTCCGTCACAAGTCCTTACTCATTCCCCTTTCTGCTCTGCTCTCTGATCACTGCTTTCCCCTCTTGTCATATTCCTCACTTGTGGAGTAACAACCTGTCACAATCATAACCTCTTTGCACCAAAAATGTTCTTTGATCTGTGTAAACTACATTTGATGCTGAAATCCTTGATATTAATATCTTTTGTTTGTGTGTCAGTGTTCTCTAGAATCTAATTAAGCAATGTTTTGAGAGCATTATATATGTTTGAACAATTTGGCAGAGCAGACAATATGAGCTATTGACCTGCAAGGATAAATTGTGCTCGCAGATTCTAGGGATTCACACGTGCCTGCTTTTTTATGCTATTTCTTCTGAAATATGTGCATTCGGGAAGCAGCCTTGCTTCCTGATAATCTCTGCAAGGCTTAATCAAGTATCTGCTCACCCTCTTTCCTGTAATTGCAGTGGCAGATAGAGCAGGGCCAAACAGAAGCAGGTTGCAGCGAACCAACAAAACCAGGAATAAAATAAACCAAGTTCTACCTGAACACTAATAATGGAGATTATTCAATCAATAGCCTCTTGTTATGAATGAACAGGCTAAATTGCCTTTGAATGATGGAAAGATTGGCAAGGCAAAGGTCAGCCTAATAGAACTACTTACCCTAATGTGACTTCAGCCATTTGAAAGGTGGCATGGGATGGCAGTGGGGTCAGGCAGGCCGGGTGCTGGGGGCTGCTGGGCACAGCAGTGATGCTGAGCACGTCCTCACAGGGTGAGCAGGGGCTCTGCTGGAGATGGGGATGCTCAAAGGCTGCATACCTCTGCTGGACTGGACCATGAGAGAGCTGTTTAGGAGAGGGGAGGAGGGAAAAAGAGCAATGGGAAATTGTAGGAAGGTGAAGGGCATGGGAGTGCTCACTGCTGGCCCTGCTCGCCAGGAAAGGTCTTGTGGCTTATGGCCAGAAAATCTGGATGTGCATCTCTGTTTCCCCCCACCTTGACACCCAAAGATGGTGTTCAGATGGTTCTACCAGGTAAGAGCTGCTCCTGATGCTGGGTATGGAGCCCAGCTTTCCCCATCCCCATATTTGCTGTTGGATGGAGGATGTGATACCAGCACAGGAGGGAGAAGAGATCTCAGGGTGTGCAAGCTCATCAAGGAGCTGGAAACAAGGGAGCTCAGCACAGCAGGGATGACAGGGATGCTCACCAGGCAGAACTGGGAACACTGGGAAATGGCTCCACAGGCCTTCGCAACACTGAACTGGAAAGATTAGAGATTCAGCTTGGAAAACAAGTGTATTTTGAAAGATACAGATCATTCACCCCAAACCAGCCCCCCGACCCTGCTACGAGGCACAAACCTGCAGCTGGAGATGTGAATGCGTCTCTTCTCCTAGAGAAGCAAGTGCAGACCTGCAGGACATGTAAAATAAAGTGCACCCTGGCACAGGGGAGGCTTGGTGAAAAGAACAGGCAGGGTTTTACTGCCAGGAACCAACCCGAGCATCACCCTATCCCTCACCTCAGCTTTGCTGCTCCTAAACAGGAGGAGGGCTCAGGGCTAAAGTGAAATTCCAGATGAGGGCCACTGGCTGGTCCAGCTGTGTTCCCAAGGATCCCTGAGCCTCCTGCCAGAACAATCAGCTCCCCACAACTGATTTCCTCGCCCGGATGCAGCTCTGAGGGTGTCCTGCCCACATCTGACCCAGAGGATGCAGGGGGAAAAATTATCTCAGTGGGAACTCAAACTTTCCTAACACTCACCTGGCTTGCAGGATGGTTTTGCATCCCTTTTCCTGCTCATAGATGATGTCCCGAGGTTGTGTACAAACAGTTCCACTTCGCATCATGCTTCAGGCCAAAGGAGCAGCTCAGGGTGGAGGAAGGGCCACGGGGAGATTCACCTCGGTCTTTGCATGGGCAGAAACTTCCCTGAACTGCCAGGTCTTCCCAGCGTTCGGGCAGCCCGTGCCTGGCCTCCAGCAGGGTTGGGCTCCTCCAGAAACAGCACAGTGCCATCTGTTGGCTTCCTCACCCTGCGATGGAGCAAAACCCTCGGAAATCCGGGGAAATGGGAGAAAAACCGGGGGGGGGCGGGGAAAAACACCACATTATGGTCACCCTGGGTTTCCCCAAGCTGCTCCCTGCCCTCCTCTGACTTCTGCAGGCAGAGATGGTGGCTCTGGCAGTGTGAACATTCTGATTTTCCAGCTGGTTCCTGGCGTTGCGTGCGAGCGGGGCCGTGGCGCTGCCTTCCCCGTGGCTCCGCTTCTCCGACGGTGACAGTGACAGCTCGGTCCCACCGGGACACGGGAGAACAACAAACACCCCCGCGCCGTGCCTCTTCCTGGATTTTTTTTTTATTTTTTTTCCAGGTGGGAAAGTGGAATTTTTCAGCAGTTTGTAGACGTTACACATCCCTGTTGGAAATGCTGATGTGCAGAAACCCGGGATGGATGCACAGCACAGGCACAACCTCCTTGAGGCTCAGTAAATCCTACACACCCGACTTGGGCACAGCAAACTGAGCAGAAACGGGAATCTTGGGAAAAACCTTTGGCTCCATGTGCTCCTGGGCAAAGGAACACGTGCCCTGTCCCTGTCCCACCTGCACAGAGGCACCGGGGGGGGATTTGCTGCCGTGTGTTCCTTGTGTGTCAGCTCCAGTGCTCAGGGATGATTCAGGCTGAATGGCTCTGAATAAATGCAGATTATGTTACTGCTGTACAGGATTAAGTAACATGGTTCTACTCTGAACGTTTTTCGTTAAATAAATAAATAAATAAAAAAATTAAAAAAAAAAAAAAAGCCCCCAGAATGCTACAATTCCTAACGCTGGGGGAAAAAAATGTTGTGTTTTTTCTTTTTTTAAATTTGTTGGTTTTCCCACCTGTTTTTCTTACTGGAAGTGAATATTTTGCAAGCAAACCCAGGGGTGGTGGACCACAGGAAGGCACTGAGGGATGCTGACTGGGGCTGGGCTCCTGTTCCTGCCCTATCTCCTCTCCAGACTTAAATTTATTACCTGAAAATGCAGATAATGCTGCTGTGCCCTTCTGCCTCATGGGAGATGTCTGTCCACCATAGGAGCCAGGCTGGGGGTCTCTCCTTGTCTCCAGAGCCTGGTGTGTTTCCAGCAGCAGGTCTTTGCTGCTCTCTACCCAGAAATGACATTTTTCCACTCTGGGGAGATCCCTGTGAAGTGACACCACAGCATTTCATAAGCCAAGCTGGTGGGCTTGGCAGGAGGGAGTTCAGGATGGACATGCCATGGATCTTAGCCTTGGCACCACTGCCACTGGGAATGGTTCCTGCTCTTTGCACCCACAGGCCAGGCACTGGGGAGGCAGTCTGGGGGAAATCAAAAGCTTTGAAAGTTTTCTACCTCCCTAACATTAAAATAAGTGGTGGAAATGTTGGAGTCACTATTCCCAAGATGAGATGTTGTGCTTATTTTTGTGCTCTGCCAGGGGAGCACGTAGGAAACAACCTCCACATCAGCTCTAGCCACTGAGGCACAGCACAGGATATTTCTTTCAGGAGATTCCTTAACAATTTTTCTGAACCCAAGTAGACCCAAATTTTAAAGAAAATAATTTTCTGATTGGCTCTTTCATTAATACTAAAACACTAAAATATTTTAGAAATACACAAAGGGTGGCAGTATCCAGTGGTCCAAGCTGTGTTTTGGGAGCAAGGATGCTGCACCCTGAGGTGAGCCTGAGCATGGCAGTGGCCAAATCTGTGCCTCAGTTTCCCTTCCCATGAGATGCAGCTCACACCTATTGACCCACAAGCAAAATGCTTTCTAAACTACACATGAAAGGCCTTATGTAGGAAGTTATTAATATTAATAATAATAATTGTTGTTGTTACTAAGCCAACTATAAAAATAATTTTTCAGAGAAACAAAGTGCCCTGTCTCCCAGTGATAGATTACAGCAATGCTAGAAATTACTCACAGTATGAAGCTGGTTTCCAGTCTGGTTCCTTTCAATAAATTATAGACCCGAGCCCTGAGTGCATACAGTTTACCAAAGTAAATTTAAAGTAGGCAGAAAGTATATTCTCCCATCAATTCTGCTCATGATCATCCAGGGTTTGCTCCTGAGGAGAAGTTAAAAATCCTCCAGCAGTTTCCCAGCACCTTTTGCTGGGGTCAGGGGGGGATGTGGCAGAGCTGTTAGCCCTGGGCTGTGCATGGGGAAAGGGGGATGCTGGTGCAAAAGGGACACATCCTGTCCACTCTGTGCCCACTCACCACCCTCCTTGAGTGCTGCTCAGCCCACTACACCCACAACCTTACCAGGGTGGCTGCGTCTCCCCTTGCACCATCTTTTTTTTTTTTTTTTTTTTTTTTTTTTTTTTTTTTTTTTTTNTGGGGGGGGGGGGGTATGGAGAAGGAAATTTTTTTCCCCACATTTCTAGGTTTCCACTGCTCTTATTTATCTGCTAAACGCCTTCCAGATGGGTTTGCCGGTTTGGTTTTTTTTTTTTTTTCCCTCCCGCTTTCCTTCGTGCCGGCGCCGGGCGAGCGGGATGCGCAGGCACCAGCAGGTGCGGGGCAGAGCCCAGCATATGCCGCGGGTTTGGCAGCGGCAGCTCCTGCGCCCGTCTCGCCGGGCAGCGCTCAGCTGGGACCTGGCACAGCTCGCAAACACCATCTGGCCTTGGCAGGGCCACCGCCCGAGGAGACGTTCCCCACGCTGGCAGCACGGATGGACGGAGGGACGGACGCTGCCAACCACGCTCGGCACGGACGAGGTGCCCCAGCGCCGCTGGGGATGGGGCTGGGAGAAGGTTTTACTGCTGCGAGCCTGACCCTATGCAAAAGGGAGAATTTGGCAACCCTCGGCTGTATTAAACCAGCTTGGGCATCGCCTTGGTGGCTCCCCCACCACCTTCCCAGCTCGTCTGGCAGGGGGGGAACTCCTCGGAGCCTTCCCTGGTACAATGTGTGGAGCTCTGACACACCACGGCTTCCAGAGCCTGAACCAGCTCAGTGCAGGAAGGAGAAAAACCACAAATAAGAATTATTTACAGAAAAAAATGAACCTCCCTTCGCAGGGGGGCTGCACTGGAAAGCTGCCCTGCACCTCTGACCAGCAGCACACACCTGGGAGAGAGGGGAAGGGGTGCAGCACCCCATCTCCTCTTCCCACAGGAAGGACCAGCACTGAAAGCATTTCTGGATGTCTGGACTTCTGTCAAGGAAGAAACAAACAAACAAACAAAAAGTAAAAAAAAAAAAGAAAGAAAAAAGGCTACCTGAATCTTGCATGGCAGCCTGAGAAACTCCATCACACAGTGTCTGTGGCTGCTACAGACGTGTGCAGGATATGCTCCACTGCAGGGTTTCAGGATGAACCTGAGCCCCTTTGGCTTTCTCTTCATGGTGCTCACACGTTTTGTCTGCACCTTGACCACAGCCCCAGCTCCCACCCACCCTGTGGGAATGCCCTGCTCCTGCCATCATTCACAAGCCCTTCCCTCTGAAGATGGCCAGGGAAAAGCTTGGACCAGCCAGGTCCAGCTGGGAAATACCCAAACTGTGGTAAGAAGTGCTTCTGCATTCATTGAGACATCCAGTGGCCACATCTCCCTGCCAGAACACAGGCACATCCTACAAACTGGGGGCAAAGGAAAGGGCAGGGGAAGCCTGTGGGGGAGAAGGGATTCTGTCCCCTCTAGGTGCAGCAAGGGACCATTTCCATGTGCTGGGATGGCCCCTGCAAAGCCTGACAGTCCCAGGAGAGGATATGCAGGAGACAAAACTTTCAAGAACGCGTTGGACTTGTGAACATCCTGACTTCCCATGGAAAAATCCTCTCGTTTGGCAATTTTTAGCCTCCTTTAGCTTGACCGAGGATGGCACCCTGCACTGCAAGGGTTTATCCCATGTCTTCAGGTCTTCTTAGAGGATTTGATCATCACATACCTCCGTTTCTATCTTCACTGAGCCTTCCATCCCTGTAGTAGCTGTGTTACTCCTTCCTCACAAAGCTCTCCATGGCCACACACTAAATCACAACTAATATTCCCAGGGTTGTCAGTGAGCATCATCTGAGCTACATGCCTCCAGGCAGCAGCCTCCCAGAGATTGCCAGAAGACACACTTTTACTCCATTTCTGCAGGTGAGGAGGTGTTCTGGGTCCAGAGTTCAGCAGGTGGGGGAACCTGGTCCCTTCTGTTAAATCCTCTTCTGTTCTGCTGATGGCTGCTCTTGGTCCCTGTCCCAGCCTCCTCCTTCCTCCCATGGCAGCTCCTCAGCATTGCCCACCCAAACCTGGGCTCCCCTCTGGCTGAGCCAGTAAGGGAGAACAAAACTGCTGGAATGAAATATGGCTTTGAGACCATCTCACAGGAAAACTCCCACTTCTTCCTAGCCAGGTCCACCAGAAATCAGCTCACCCATAAAAACATCTTGCACCCACACAAAGAGTCAGTGTGACATCAGCTACTGCAAGTGACTTTCAAAGACAAGGAATAACCAAATGCCTTGGACCTGAGGACCCTGCAGTCCCAGGCAAAGCATCATCTCTGCAACTGCACAAGAAATCAGCCAGCAAAGTCCTGGCTGCAGGGGAGAAAAATGTCTTGTAGGTTCCATTTGCTGCTATTGCCAGCAAGTTCTGGTTGCAATTCTACTGTCACCAACCCTCTGCAAGGCACATGCTGGTAGCACTGCACCCAACCTCACCTCTGCATCTGCCTACATCCATTCTGCAACATCCCCAAAGCTGGTTTCTATTTCCCTCTCTCTTGTAAAGGAAATGGTCCAATTTCTTCCTGCTCCCCAAACTCAAGGAAAACAATCCAGGTTTTGCCAGCCCCCCATGTGCCAGATGCTGTGAGCCCATGGCAGTGAGCCAGCACCTGCCCCGCAGGGTACTGTGCAGCACACCTTTATTTATAAAAATACATCAATAGACAGATCTCCAGGACAGAGCTGGTTATTTTGCAAGTAGAGCAGCTTAAAGACAGGCTGGCCTCAAACTTAACTCGAAGGTCTTCAGCTCACAGGCCTTTATAACAGCGTGGCAGACCCTCTGGGGTCAGCCTGGGAGGATGCTGACAAAGAAAGAAGAATGACAGATGCTCCCTGTGCACAGAGGCAAATAGAGATGGGACGAGGGGAGAATGGGAGCCTAAAGGGAAAGAAAATGAGCATGCAGGCACTCACACACACACACGTGCACACAAAGACAGGCAAGACAAAGGGAAGGGGGACAAGCAAAAGGAGGGGAGGTGGAGAAAACCACCCCACGTGCTCGGTGAGGGCTGTTTGCAGCAGCATCTCGTGCTGCTTCCTGAGATCCACCCAGGACATCTCCGCACCGCTGAACCAGAATCCTGACACGGGTCCCTTTGATAAATATTTATCACGCCTGGCTCTCTATCACTTCAGTTTCCACCAGATTAACCTCGATTCTTCCAACAAAAACCGCCCTGATGTTCTGCCTGACACACAGAGGCAGCCCTGACCTTCCTTCCCGGGATTCCCCACGGCCCTCGCTCCCCTTCAGCTGAGGGGAGAATTTGCTCTCATCAATCAGGACCGGATTTCTCCCATGCCATGTAAATAATTTAGAGGCACAAGCATCCATGGCACTGCTGATGTGCAGCCCAAACCCAGTGCCAGGAATCTTGGGAAAAGGGCCCAATAATATTGTACCAGTCCAAAGTAATTAAAGTGCATCATTACATATAAATTTGTAATTAAACACTTTAACGTAATCATCCCGCACAGCACGATTCCTGATGAATTAATTAAAAGAACTCCAGAAATTAATGTTTTACTTGTCACCATTGTTGTGCTAGCTGTAGCTGTCTCCCTGACTATTCCTGCAGCATGTTGTGAAGTAATTACACAATTACTGGGGAAGGGGAAGGCCCAAAGTCCCAACAGAGGAGAAACCTGAAACAAAGTGGAAACAGCAACCACGAAAAGCAGAAGCAAATCCAATCTCCCCACCTTCAGACCCAGCAGAGGGGAGGTTGTGAGAGGAGGGGATGGGTGAGGTTTCCACCAGCTCCACATCATGGATGTGTTCCCTAGGTAGGAACATCTTGCTCGCAGCCCTGTAGGGGTGGCTCCTGTGCTCTCCCACTGGCTCAGCTTGGATTCCTTCACCCCATTCAAGTGCTCTTCACTGCCAAACTCTGTCCCAGCTTTGCAGAAGCAGGGCACTCATACCAGCAACTGCCCTCCTGCCTATGGAACACTTTTTTTCCTGCCTCAGTTTCCCCCCACCATTCACACCCTTCTCCTACAGCTCAGGGTTTGTTGATTGAAGAGCATTCCTGCCAGACCTCTTTCCATCCAACCCTCCTTCCACCCAGGCCTCCTAAAATCCCTCCTTTATGCTCGATGTTACCCTGAGTTTCAGTTTCCTTTCTCCACCTCCTGCCTCCAGACACAGATAAACAGTTTTGTCTCCCCAGGCCACCCACATCCTTCCTATCCCAACAGATCCATCAAAGTGCCACTAGCAACGTGGCCCCTCCTGATGGGACTGACCCCCAGGACATGCCTCCTGCAGCAGTGAAGGGGTTAAGGTTGGACTCCAAATGTTGGCTGCAGCAGTGTTGGTGCCTGTCCACCACCTCTGCCACCCATCTGTGCCTGTGTGCATGCATAGATCTTGCAGATCTCTACACACAGCATGGAGCTCATCAGCCAAAAAACACTCCTGGGGTTGCACAGCACACGGGGAATTCCTGCAGCATCAGAGCTCAGGCTGTATCTTCCTGGTGTAAGGAAAATATACAGATTTATGCATACACCAGCCCAAGGGTGTACCTGCCCTGCCCAGGTGTACCAGCTGGGCACCCTTCAGCATGTCTGCCAGGAAGGGCTCTCAATGGCTGCACTGGGTGGCCAGTGGCCAGGGAACCTGGACAAGCCCTGGCAGGACCCAGCTGAGATGGTGGGTGGCACAGAGCCACCATCAATGCCCCTCCGTGGGGTGGCTGTGTTTTAACAGGAAAATATTAACCTGCAGCCACAGCACTCTCAGTCCCTATTAAAAAGCTCTCAGTAATGCAGAAGCTCTCCTGATGTATATTTTTTCTTAATGATCTTCCAAATACTGATTCCTACCGCTCCTTGTGCCCCCATGAATCACAGAATCAGAATTTTCAGGGTTGGAAGGACCTTTAAGATCATCCAGTTCCATGGGCAGGGACACCTCCCACTGCATCAGGTTGCTCAGAGCCCTGTCCAGCCTGGTTTTAAAATCTTTGAGGCATGAGGCTTCCACCACCTCCCTGGGCAACCTGTTCTGTATCCCTTATCAGCCCAGGCACCATCTCCATCTCACCAGCACACCGCATCATGACAAATCCCCACTTCCATCTCCACTGAGACTTGGTGTCTCAGCAGTCAGTGGCTTTGGGTTTTTCCTTCCCATTTATTTCTGCCTAGCCCCAAACCATGAAATACAGCTCAGCTGCAAGGCCAGGGGGTCAGGCAGAGCAGAGAAGGCTCAGAAGAGATGAGAGCATCTTCTGGATGGAGCAGAGGAGCGGGACCCAGCAGCTCCCCTGTCCATGCTAAGGGACTCCTGTTTTCCCCACCTACAGACTACCCTGAACTGGGGCTGTATTAGTTAACAGTTGTACAGCACTTTGAAAAAAAAGAAAGTGTTCGAGGCTTTAAACACTGCCAGTGGGAACTGATCAACCAGATTTCCAACCCTTCTGAAAAATTAAAGCTTTTGCCAATTAAGCAGGCAAATGCATGGATGTGAATCTAAAAAGCTCTCAAGCTCGAGACCAAGACCGAGGCCTCCTGAGAACAGCCTCTCCTGGCTGCTCCTTGCCCTCCTCCCACTCATCCATGGCAGAAATGTGTCATGGAACTGAGCTATCAGCAGTTTCAGTAGACATAGACTTGAAATGTAACTGGGCTACAGATAAAACTTCTATGGAGCTACTTCTCTGGACATTTAAATGGACACCACAATGTGCAGATAACACCCTCTGCTAGACTGCTTGAACTGGTATTGCAAAAAACCAGTCCTAGTAAAGCATCATTTCCTTTCATTTTGCAATGAGCTCTGTCATTTGGGTTGCAGCTTTGATGCCACAAGCTGCTGATGCTCTCCATGCACATATCCATACAGGCATATGCATTGCCTATGGCTGGGGGATGGCTACTGCTTCAGGGTCATTGCTTCTGAGTCTGCTCTGGGCTGCACCTCTGCTGCAGGTGTGAGGTGACACTCTCTTGGATGATGCTAGGATTTGAGTGCAAAATATTATGCAATATAAAACAACCTGCACAGACCATACATGCACCCTCCTCAGATTTGCACCTTTGCAGGCTAAGCTGATGATCATAGCAGCAGCACCAAAAGAGCCTGGCAGTAACCATGGCTTGGCAAAGGTAAAGGGCACTGCCTGTTCTTTGCACACATGCTTGGAGAGGGACATGGGCTTCTCCAGAGTCACACAGGATGAAGGGAAACAATGTGGTGCAGCAGCGAATCAGCCCAGCAGCACAATGTTGGGTCATGAAACAAATCACTTGGTACCTGACTGGCTCCTTCCCTTCCAGGCTAACAGCCACCCTGAGATGTGACTTTGGTTCAGCCATGCAGTTCTTGGTGGGCCACCTGCAGAAAATGAACACACAGTAAAACAGACTGTACCTGCCTGGTGTGTCACTTGGGATGCACCCTGAAGTGGTGTTGTCAGAGATCTGCAGCATGAACACCGCTCCACAGACCCTGGGGAGGGAGTTTTCCCACCCCCTGCAGCGTGTCCACCTCCAGCATGTGGGTGAAGATGTTAAGGATACACTGGGAAGGATAAAAAAACCATGATGTGCAAGCATGGGAAGCAGACAAGGTCTTACTCATGTGTACAGCATTTGGCTAGACAGGGAGAAGGGAAAACATCCAAGTTATTGCATGACACTGAATGTGAAAATGAGAAGCCACCAGCCACCCCTGTGTGGGTGCAGCAGGACAGTTGGATGATCACAACTGGCACACATGTCACAGTGCACCTGGGCCCAGCAGAGGCACTCGAAGTGAAGTGAAGGGGAACTTGGGCAGCAGTTTCTGGTGGGACAACTTATTCCACGGGCTCAGACCTCGGTACAAGGAGAGATGTGGCAAAACACCCACCAGAGCCCAGTGAAGGATTGCACTGGGTACACAGGAGTTAGGAGATGCCAGCTCAAACCTCCACTCTCTTGACCAAGCCATGCAACCTGCAGTAAGTCACTCAGTGTCCCCATGGGAGTGGAAATAACCCTGGCATCTCCCTCTCTGAGAGGCTCAGACAGACCTGGGATGCAGTCTGAAGGGGTTGCCCCATTGCCCCCCACATGCTGACCCAGGAAGGGTCCAGCTCATGGAGCCAGGGGCTCCTTCTTCACCCTTCCCTGGTCCCCACTGGAACAATTTACCTTTCGGAGCAAGTCCAAGATATTAATTAAGATAAATCTACCTCAATTTTGAGATTCTCTTATCATGTAATTTATCAAAATTATGTTAATTATTTCTGTAGGGCAGCAAAATTATTACCTCTTCCGTGTCTGATTTGTATTAATATTCATAATTTAATAATTCAGCATCCAAGCCATCTGGTTTGGGGAGCCACGCTCCTTCCCCTCCCTCTGCCAGAGCCAAAACTCTCCCATCTTTCCACTCTTGCACCCGTCCAGGCAGTCCCAAACAAAAACTCTGCGACTGACTCTGGTCACCATCAGCATCCCCCCGGGCCCACCAAGGGGGCAGTGGTGGGGTCCCAATCCCTGGGGAGGGGGAGCAGCCCCTTCCCCTGTGCCAGGCTGAGCCTCTGTCACCGGCGCTGTCTCAGCCCGGCAGGTGAGCGCAGCTGAATTGACATTTTCCACACTTTGTGATTTTTACACTGTAATTTGACATAATTAATGCCTACATTACTGCTGATAATTTAGCTAGTTAATTAAACTCGGAGGAGATAATTAAGGAGAGGCTACTGCTTGGACTGCTAATTGTTTTTGTCATTATTTTAGGGGCCCGACAGCTGCCGGCTGAGTCATCCTCCCCATCAGCTGATGGACACACGTGACGGCGCGGCCGGGGGCTGCCGGTGGCTCGACCCACCATGGCCTGGCCTGCAGCCAACCTCCCCCAGCACCATGCTGCCCAGATGGCGAGCAGGGAGCTCTGCAAACACCCCAGCCGAGGGCCAGTGCCCTCCAGTTCAAGGCTGGAGGAGAAGAGGAGAGCTGGTGAGAGGCGTCTGTGAAAGAGGAATGGAGCATTTGGACAGGAAAGCCAAGGAGGGCAGGGAGTGAGGATGCTCAGGTTGCCTGTCCATGAAATGCTAGAGAGCGATGTAGAGATCTGCAATTCCAGTCCCAACCACTCACCCTGGCTCTGGGGGAAGCCATCTACCTCCAGGCCCCAGGGTAGGCAGGGAAGGAGGGCAGCACCTCACCCCCAAGACTTGGTTTCCCTTTTAAACCTCTCAGGGTTCACTCTGGTCCCAGCTGCACCTTGCCACAGCACCCACTTTCTCCCTCTCAGGTGCTCTGGCTTCAGCTTTAACTGTGGATAAATGCAAACACTGAATGCAAAAACAGATGGGTGATGGACCCATCTGGTCTCCAAAGAGAAAAGCACATGGTCAGAGATGAGTCCCTGCTCCCCATCTTTCTACCAGTCTTGCCAGTGTGGTTTCATGCTGTCCACCCTAAGCCATCCCCTGCAAGACTTCAACCAAAGCCCCAGCTCCTCCAAACACCTGACACTGTCACCAAGTTCAAAACAACCTCATGGTTGTGTCTCTTCCATGCCAGGCCACTCGTTCTTCCATCCTGTTTGTCAAAGACCCAAATTCAGGTGAGAGCAGAGGACCTGATGCTCCATGGCTGACAGGGAGCTGCAGGAGCAGAGCACACCCCAGCCATTCCCACTCCCTCCCTGCAGCCCAGTGGGAAGAAGGCTGCTCGAGGCACAACCATCACCTTATTTCTGCTCCTCAGCAGCTGGAGAAGGTCTGAACAGACCTTCCTGATGTACAAAGCCTCCACAGCATGCATCCCACCTAGCCACACTGCTCCATGGATCCTGGTAGCCAGTATCCCTTCCCACCACGGGCAGCCTCACCAGGCTCTTCCATGCTGGAGATTCCTTTCCACCCTCTGTCTCCTGGTGAACTCAGTGCTGTGAGCTGGATGGAGGCCACTTTGACATCTCAGTTCAGAGATCAGGACTGAGACTGGTTACTTCCCAGTTCTGGCAAACACCCTTCAAATAATTTGATTAATCATTTCAGCCCCACACGGCACAGTTGGCATCCTCCAGAATCAAAGCCTCTCCTGAAATGCAACATCAAAAAACCATAACCTTGCTGTAAAGGCTCAACCAAGCATGGACCAAAGCAGAAGCTGGTGTTCCAAAGGCTGTGCACTGGATTGCCTAAATACTCCCTTCTAAATATCTCTATTGCAAGAAGTCAGGGACACATGAGATGTGTAAAAAATTGCACAGGGACTTCTCTTCCCTTCTCTCATGGTTAGGAGGAGATACTTTTTTTTTTCCCCTGCATTTCTATTTATCACAACACAAAAAAGAAACAAGCCAAAAATGTTTCATATTTTTACTTGGAACAACAACATTTGGACAGCCTTGAGGACAGCAATGGCAGTAATCATGAAAAAGTAATACTTTGCACTTCTGTTGTCCCTTTCATCCAAGCATCTCACAGCCCCTGCAAATGTTGGCCCTGATCCTGAGGAGGCCCATGCACATGGATCATCCTGTAGAGGAATTTATTCCACTGGGTTTAGCAAATCAGGAGCATGGGGCCCTGGAGCTCTTCACCTCCATACACACCCACTCAGCTGCTCCACCAGCACTCACAACTGCATCCTGATGGAGCTGTTGGAATTTAAGGCTGAGCTCCTGGAGTCAGGGGATTGTGTTTCCATTTCTCAGACCTGTCTAGTTTGTTATCCTGGTGCAATCCCTACAAAAAGAACTCTAGAAAGCCAAAAAGCAAAACAAAAATAAGACAAACCAAATGCACTCTCTTTCCAGCACAGTGTGTTTTTTTCACAGGCTCATGTCTCTTTGGAGTTGTGCTTCAGGATTTCTGTATTTATTTTCACCAGAAGCGAGCAATTCCTGCACTCCAATACTCATAAAAGAATAAACCCAGCTGATCTCAAACTGCTCCGGAAAAACAATGGCAGGGAGAGCAACGTGCCAAAAGCTGCAGCAGCCAGAAGAGCAAACCTCAAATGTCCTTGTTCCCTGTGCCTCCTCTCACCAGGAAGACAGCCATGGTCCAAACAGTTGAGGGGTTGCTTAAGAGTTTCTGCTGCCCCTCTTTTCTTGCTTAAAAGAAAAAAAAAAAGCTTTCTTTATTGCTATGCCCCAAAGCTCCACCAGAGATGGGAGACCAAGACCCCCCATGGGCAGCATCCCTCCTTCACCCATTCATGCCCCAGCAGCCAATGTTCAAGGTGAAGCTCAAGCTGCAGAGCTCTTGCAGGGCTCCTGGGGGTCATCCCCTCCTCCTTTAGAGACCTTGCACATCTCCTCTTTGGCCTTGACACCTCTGTGGAGGACATGCCATCACTAGCAAACCCTCCTGCCACAGCAGGAGAGTGGGGAGAGTGGGAGACCATTCGCATCCCCCACCCTGCCTGGCTTTTGTTACAAGAGCAGAATCCTTCCAGCATGAAGCAATGAAACCTTCCACTTTGCACCACAAACCTGGCTTCCTCAGGACACCAGATCCATCACTAGCATTGGGACAGCAGTGACTTTGCAAAAAGCCATGGAAAAGCCCTTGGCAGTGCAATCCTGGGCCAGCTGACTGAGCAGGAGGCTCCTGGACAGTACCCAGGGCTTCGGTGGGTAACCTGAAGGTGTTTACACCTACCCTGAGAAGCAGGGCTCAAGGTGACCAGCTACCAATCAGAGCCCTTCAGGGCTGTTTTCTGCTGCTGGGGGTACTTCCATCAAGCCACGTGTCCTCCCTGTGCCCAAATTCCTTCCCCTGCCAGGAAGGGCACATTTGACACACTTGGAGATCTACAGCAGAGCAGAGCTGCAGCTTGCGGGGAAAATCCAGCAGAATTTCCAACCACCCTCTGTCCTCTCTTACCTCTGTGCAATCTGCCAGTGAAATGAAACTCCCATATCTGCCCAGTCCAGCATCTTCACCCCAACAGAGACAGTCTCAGCCTTCCCTTCCCTGACCCCCTTTTTCCTCCAGCTCCCAGGTGTGGGCACACGCGGGGGGAAGAGTGCCCGTGGCACCGAGGGGAGTGAGATGCAAAGGAAGAGCATTAGGTGGAATGAGAGATAGCAAAGGCACAGCCATATCAGACGTCTCCAGGCAAGATAACACGATAAATAATCAATCAATCCCTACAAAATCCTTAAGTGCTTGATGTATCCTCCTGCAAATTGAATCACTTCTCCTACCAGGAAGTTCTCCCTTGTAAATAAATGAGAGCAGAAATGGCCCATATTGAAAAATAATGTTGTTAAAACCACTGATTAAGTTTTACACAAGCATATGAGAGCAAACTAAAAGGTTTTAGCTTTTTAATTTAAGAAATGAGGAATATGATATAATTTCAATTTGTGATGAGATAAGATGTTCTCGATATAGTGGCTTCAATTGGATTATATCCTAATGTACTTTTATAAAGTGTCAGGCTAGCTGCAGATTAAGGTATGTGTGTAATATTCTTTATTAACAATTTAATGGACTTGCTTTCACTCTATCCATCTTAATCAGTGTTTCCAGTCCACCTGGGAGATCTAGTTAGTGCAGAACCTGAAACTCCAACCTGATGAAAGAGGGAACTCAGTGATCCGTCAGTGTCAAAAACAAGAGGGAAGCACTGATAAAAGACTGTCGACGATCATCTTTAACCTCCTGTCATCAGCACCACTCCAAAAGCTCTCAATAACTGCTCTTGGAGTCACTCAACGAGACATATGCCCTCCCCAGATCTGCATCCTTCCCCTGCCAGAATATTAACGGGGCTTTTGGCAACAGGCAGGGCTTCCCAGATCACAAAACCCAGTTGCCTGAACACGAGGGACGGGTCCCTATAATCCTATTTTACAGTCAAACGCCAGTGCAAGAGCAGCCTGGTTGTGTGGACTCTCCAGTGCTCATCCCCAGACTCTGGCACTCAGACACTTCCATCTTATCTCCCTTGGAAATTTATTCATGACTAGTTTGTATCTGCATGTTCTGGTATCAACAGTGGCCTTTAGCTTAACTAGCTCTTCTCACTCCCTTGTGTTTATCTGCCTGTGCAATCACATCTCCACTCAGCCTTCATTTTGTTCAGCTAAACAACCTGTGCTTGTTCAGTCACCTCATAAAGGGGCTTTCTGATACCTTCCCTGCTCCAGTGTCCCCTCTCTGCATCTCTTTCCAGCTTTCCAGAGTGTACACAGCACTCCAAGTCCCACCGTGCTTCTGTCCCCTCTTGGAATCCCCATCTCTCCAGACAGCTCCAAGCACCCTTTTATTTAAACAACTGCTCCCCCGGGCTGGCTCTTGCTTTCCAAGCACCCACCCTCTCCCACCCTTAGATCCCTCAGGAAGTTTAAGTCCTCCACCCCAATCAAGGCCTCTCGAGCTACAGGTCTTGATGAGAAATTGCTATTTCACACATACACACCTTGACCCACCACAGGGTGACTGGGATGGCTGGTGACACACTGCACAGGATGTCCCCAGGAGCCAGTACCCCACCTCCCCCTTCCCTGCTGCTTGAGCTGCCATGTGCATGCACAGACAGCTGCTTGGTGCATGAAACCAGCAGCTTTGTAAATAATGGCCAATCAGGGGAAAAAAAATAAATGGATATACATCTCATCTCCTTTCCTTCCCCTGCAATGCAATGATTCTGCAAGGGTGGGTCGGTCGTAGCTGCAGGTGCTCCCGGACGGGGGAGGAGCACAAAAATGAAGTTGTTTGTGGCTTTTGATTCCATCCCTGGAATTATTTACAGCTGCAGGCAATATTAAACTATGTAGAGCAAGTGTCCTCATTTACATGCTAATTCATTTATACCCTCTGGATTGATTTCTCCAATTCATTTTCAGCCCACTAACTCTTCTGATATGAATTATATTATCACCTCCAGAACGGCAGCAGGGAAATGTGACGAAGCCACCCCAGCTCTTCTGATCTCTAATTGCCCTCACTGTTCAGTGCTGGCGTGGCCAGCTGCAGCTTTGCCTCCCAGCTACCAGCACCCAGCTTCCTTCCACCCCCTGGAGAGCAACCACTGGTATGGCTTCAAGAGCTGGTCATCCCACCTCCATCACTCGGTCCAATTCCTGGGAAGACCCAAAGAAGCAGACCTTGGGCTTGCTGCCTTTGGAAATTATTCCCTCTTTTCTGCCCGGGAAGAGGAATCACCTCATTTCAGAGAGTGAAGCCAAAGTCCATCTGTGTTCTGCAGCAGGAGCTATAAGGAAATAGAACTAATCCCAAGGGGCTTTCTGTGGCTTCTCAGCTTTTCAGAGCAGCCTCACACTGTACCTGGCAGACACGATGCATCCCCAGTTCTCCCTGCCCTGGGAATGAGGTTTTCACTGATGGAAAGGACACAGTGCCCAGAGGATGGAGAAGAGTGGGGCAGCAGCAGCTGGATTGTCTCCCACCACTGCCACTGATGGATGAACAAGGTTTGAGCATCCTTTTCCAGGAGATGTATCCAAATGCATTGGCTCACCTCTCTGGAAGACCTGGTTGAGGTCTGCCAAGGTAACAGTGGAGAAAATTGCACTGACTCTCCCTAAGCATCCCTCAGGACACGAAGGAGGGGTGAGAAGCCATCAGCAAACACAGGAGAGTGTGTGCAGTGATGCAGGGGGCAGTGCAGGGCTGCTCCCCTCCCCATCTCCCTTAAGATACCTGCAGTCATGCAGAATGTTAAAGCTCAGTTTCTGTAACAGTGGATTTCAGCAGCCAAATACCTCACTGACAAGCCACACCACCAGTCCTGGACCAAATTCACAGGTCAGATTTTGCTCAGGAAATCCATTAAAACCCAACCCCTGTGCAGAACAGGTCTTTCACTTTCTCCCTCATTATGTTACACCATTTGATTTCTCACTTTTAAAACACTTCTTTTTTCCAAACATTGACAAAGAAACATGGGACTCAATATAACACCGTGTTCCAGGATTGTTTGTCCCTTGATTTGTGACATGGGTTGATGGCCCTTTAGCAGAGGACATCTTCTGCTCTCTGACTCATAAGATTCATCACTGGTTATGAGTGAATCCAATTGAAGGGACTGGTGATGCTCTCACTCTGCAGCACACCTGCACATCCTCCCTCCCCCAGCCAGATCTGGGTACATCAGTCCTGTGTACCAGAGGCAAATCCATCTCCCTGACCTTAAGAGGCCTCTGTGTATATTATCTAGAGACTTTTTAAATGCTTTAAAGGCACTAATTAATCAAAGTGCAAGCACAACTCCAACCTGTTTGAAGAGGCGGGTGAGGGACCCATCAAGAAGATGATGCTTAGTTGGAACAATGTCTTGAGTCTGGACCTCTGTTACAGTACATGCTGGCCCAATCCTTCCCTCTCTTTTTCACCCAAGGTGTTGCAAAAACCCACCCTGTGGGAAATATAGACACATGCAAGTGGGACAAACCCACATGGTGTTTGGTATTTCCAAGACTTACAGAGTTTGGAACAGCCTTCTACAGCCTAACTCCTTCCTTGCTTTCATACCCAGCACCTTAATTGATCAGCCCATAGCCAGGCAGATACACCAGGAGGACCAAAAGGTCCAGAACTGTTGGAATTTAAACAGAACCCTCCAAAAACCTCAGCAAAATGAAAGCTAGAAGGAAATGCAGACATTTTTTTTCTGGCTGGCAGGGAAAGGACAGCTCTTTGTTCCTGATTTACACCGTCTGGAACAATTAACTTGTGAAAGCTGAGATAGGGTTCCCCTTGGCATCCAGTGTTTATGCTTCAGACCATTTCAAATGAGGACTTGAAAAGGAGAGAGAGCCCCTCTGCCTCCTGGTCACTTGAGGGAGGGAGAAAGTTGTCCTAAATGGCACAACAGATTGTCCCTTCTTAATGCCACTTCAAAGCTCCTCGGACAGGAAAATTGATAATTGCGTCAAGTGCAGTTTTTCTCAACTTCCTCATTTAGTGCTGGAAACTGAGCTATTGAATTCATATAGTTCTTTGATCAAGACCAGTTAATTAAGTTATTCCCTTGATAGGACTCTTATCACTTTAGTGCCAGACCTACATCACACTTACGCAATTCACAGACCGCCTTTGATATGCATCATATAAGCTCCCCAGACCATAATCACTGGGGTTCTATAGATTCTCTGCTACCTTACCAGTTTCCCCAGCAGCATGGACTATGGGAGGTCAGGGCCTGAGCTATTAAAAGAGCAAATGTGCAGCTCAGAAGGCTCCTGGACAAACAGTAACAAGGGAAGTTACATATGAATGGAAACTAGACCAGTGATTTCTTCCAAAGCTTGCAATTCCAGTTACAAACTCTCCGTGCCTCCCTTGTCTCCCTTTTGAAATATATCCAGCAATATTGATAAAAAGTATGCAGCTAAGCATTTCTTTTGCCCTCATCAGCAAGGCAACTGAACTTGATCTATTCTTTTGCTATTCTATCAAACAATGTCACACCTGTAGCAAGAAAATAAGGTGAAGCTGAGGGTAAATTCTGAAACACAGTAAACCTTTCACTGTGCTCAGTCACAGGTATCTCTGCCTAAGCAGCCTTTACAGTTTCTCCCATCCCCTCCCACACCCATCTGACCTGACCACCCCTCACATAGGTTGTCCCATGGCCTCTCCTTGCCACAGCAAATGGTTTCTCTGCCTCATGCAGCTTTCAGTTACTCTTGTTATCCCTTCCCATCCCTCCCCTTCCCATACCTCCTGACCCTTCCTCTTCATAGCCCTCCTCCAGCCACCCTCTGTTTCTGACCAACCATCCAGGGGCTCAATCAGCAAATCCTGCTCCTCCACACTTCTGCCTTCCACAGAAGAATGACAAGCTCCAATTTAGGTCTCCACAGTTTTCCTTGGGCTTATCCCCTTAAACCGGATTAGCTAACGTCTTAATGCCAGTGACACCAGTCACAGCTCACCATCTGATCCTGCCTTTCAGGATTTGCTGCATCTAGGCACTTTCCATTGCTAAACCAGATCCTGTGATCTTTCCTTCCAAGTCCTCCAAAAGCCCATCACCATCACCCTGGCCTGTTAGTTACATCTGGAAGATGCCCAGATCTCCTTCTTTCCTCACCTGAAACCTCCAGGGTCTGAACTCTTCCAACTCCCTGACATCCTTTGTGCTTTCCCTCTTTTGATACCTACAGGTTTCTCTTCCAGACTGTCACCTTCACTTCAAGATAGAGGCTCCCTGGAAACTTTAGGGCATCCCTTCCTTGGGTCTCCTTCTTCTTTGGTATTAGAGACAAAAAATGAGACAAACAGGTATTTCATCAAACTGTCTGTTCCCATCACCTCTGTGTTCCTGACTTTTAGCTGTTCTGTGCTCTCCAGGTGGAGGTGAGGGCCTCTTCTTAATCCAGGAAAACAAGTACTACAGGGCAAGGACCATCCTGCAGCTCCAGAATAGGTTCTGGAACCTACTTGTAACCCCGGGGAAATGCTGCTGAGAGCTGCAGCTTTCCATCATGTTCCTTCCTTGCTGGGAGGTGATGAAAGAACTATTGAGAGCAGCACTGAGGAAAGGGAGGCAATGGTAGACTCCAGCTCTTGGCCTTCTCATACTCATCATGCATCTGGGTGCTCCCCAGCATCCCCACCACGATTCACTCTGGTCCCCAGACGTAAAAATAGTCCCATTCTCTTGATCAATCAGACTGTCCCTCCCCCCACATGTTCCCTTTGTCCCTCCCTAAAATAAAACCCCAACCCAGAAGAGTCACCAGCTGGAGTTTAATTTCAGACTCCAAGGCATAACTGGAGCCAATTTGCAATGCGCTTACTCTGAAAATCACCCTCCCCCGTGACGTTTGACAGCTCCAGACCACAGTCCTGCTCTCAGCTCCGAAGGAAAAATGTTTTAATTTGTCACAAACCAATTATAGCGTCTCATCTATCCCTGAATTACTCATCTTGGCTACAGTCTAGGACAAAGGGCCCCTCTGAGAGGAGATTAGACATGGATATTAACAAGAGAAAAAGTGTCCACTGTCTCACCTTGCTGGGGACGCGGCTTCCAACGAGACAGGAAAAGGAAACCCCTCCTGACTGACAGCCAGAGGGAGGGCTCCCATCCCACAGCAAATCCCTCGTTTCAGGCGGAAGAATAGTCACGACAAACTCTGTATTCAAATAATATTCATGCATGGCAGATAACAGTCACGGCTGGCAGAGCTGCAACGTGAATATAAATAACCTTCGCTCCCTTGGATGCTGCTGCAGATGCTCTGCCACTGTGCTGGAGCATGGGTGAAGGGGTGTCAGCAGGTTGCGTAGGGTGGGGAGGGGTGTGGGTGCTCCAATGGGTGCTGCTGCCTCATCTGAGCTCCAAAAGCCACCCCTCCAGCGAAGCCACTTGGCCTCGAGCTCTGCACTAGGCTGAAACGTTCTCCTCCCATGGACTCCCAGCAAAGAGGTCGTCTCCAGCTACCCCAGCAGACCAATTCCTGCTCTCACAGGCTGCACCTGCATCCTTTTGAGTTCTTGCTTTGGACCAAACATAGCTGCCCAGGCCCAAGTCCCTCCATATCAATGCTCCATCCTCCCCAGTGCCACACTGACCTCAGGCATTACCCTCCACCATATGGCCAAAGACCAGAGCATCACCTGCCATACTGAGACACAACCTTGAAGATGCTTTTGCTCTGTCCTGATGACTCCTGAGCAGCTCGAGCACCAATTTATCCATCTGAAAACGGGCAGTGAACATTGAAAAGCAACACCCAAGGCTCTCATTGACAAGTGGCACTTTGCAGTCCAAATCATGATGAGCCCCGGGCACTTAGCTCAGCAGGAGGGACAAAAAAGCTGCAGGCAGCACTGGGTAAACTGGATGGGGTGGCTGCTCCATCTCAAGTTGACATGAGGCACCTGAGGGCAGTCACAATGCTTCCTTCCTTCCTGTAACTGCTACAGATCAGTTCTTCCTTGGATGAAGAGGGAGATGATGAAAGCCAATTTCCCTTTGTGCTCATGGCGAATAATTTGGAGGATTCCCCTTGTTTACTCAGAACTGTTAATGATGCGTCAGAAATTACCTTCGAGATTGTAATTAAAGAAAACGGCACAAGAGAGAGAGAGACACACACACACACTCTGCCTAATCACAGCTTCATCTGCCAGTCTTGAAGTGCTGGAGCAGACAGCAGCCTCTCTGCCACCCCAAGCCTGTGGAAGGACCCCCCCCAAGAGCCTCCTAAACAGCAGAAGCTGAGGGATGCAGTCCCCAGGCCCCATCCAGCCCCCACACTTCTCTTCAGCTGTGAAGCAAGCAGAAGCTGCACTTTGGGTATCCAGGAGCTGGCGAGGCCACGAACGCAACTGGAGTCCATCAGGAAATGAGCAGGAAGCTCAGCCCCTTGAAAATCATTTTGGAAGTGGAGCAGCTGACCTAGAAGAGCAATTAAGCTCTCAGTCATCACTGAAATTCAGACACCCACATGCACACAGCAATGGAGCAGTCAACCCCCTGCTAGCCTGACCTCAGGCTTGGCTTCTGATGGGGCTGCAGCAGAGCACAAACAGTCCTTTCTCAAGGAGAACAGAGAGGAATTTGATTCCAGTTTGGGTACAGGAGGGTGCCTGGATTGCCTAATTACTCAAGGGTGACTGCTATGAAGAAGTAGACATGAGATGGTTTTTCAGCACCTCCTCAGACCCAAAGCCAAATCCTCCTACTTTGCCTCCTGGAGAACTTCCACAGGGTGAGCAAATGGGGGGTCAGGCAGGGGAATCTGCTCAGCTGAAAGCAAGCAGCTGGAAAAAAGCTGTTCCCTTTCTGCCCCTTAGCCAACAGCTTAGTTCCTCTAGTGCTCATTTTAAGCCTTGGATTAGGGGAGTGGTGGAAATGCAAATCCTTTGAGTCCCAAATTCAAGCTAGAGGGAAGAGGAACAAGCTGGGTTGTCCCCATGTTGACAACCAGTGGCCGTTTGGGTGTGCAAGAGCTGTGGGGCTGGGCAGGTCGAAAGGGGCTTGGTACTGGCAGACCCTGGCCACAACCAGAGAGTGCTCCGTCAGTACTGATGAGAGTTTGGGTCTCTGGGCAAGATGAGTTTGGATCACTACTCCACTATTTATCCACTCATCTTCAGTGCAGAAATAATCAAGGTCAGTCTTGAAGACAGACTCATACCCCCCCATAGCCTCCTGCCCCCAGTGGCACAATGAGGAAGGCTGGGGCCCTGTCTCCATTCCCTTTCTCAATATTTTTCTACCTAGAGAGCACTTAAAACCTTTAAACCCACACAGCATTTCCAGGTGAGCCTCACAATCCCTAGATCATGGTTACCATCTCCAACAAACTGCGGATGGGAAAAGCAACAGAGTTCTTTCTTCGAAACATCTTCTTGGAGGCAGGTAAGCACATAGCCAGGAGGATTAATGAGTTCCTGTTTTCTGGCAGCAGTTGGTCTCCCAGAAGCAAACCCTACAGCAGGTCAAAGCACACACTCATGGCAGCTGCGGGGACCCACAGGTCTTTTTCATCATGTTCCTGGATAGACCCATCTCCTGCCTGCCTTCAAGATGGCAAAGGTTAAACTATATCTTGTCTCCTGGAGAGGGAAGGATTGGAGAAGTTTGGATGATGCTGCCACCCCTAAATCCATACAGATTGAACTTTTTGAGGCTGGAAAACCTGAGTCTGAAAAGACAAAAGCCCAGTAGTAACAATAGCCCAGGGGACTGTGGAAGAGGGAAGCACTCACGAGGAAGTCTCTCTCCTTCAGCAGAGGTGGTTTCATCTCCCTCCCTCCCAGCTGACAGCCCGTGCAGGCAAATTTAACTCTGGGGATTTGATACTAAAGCCCTGGTCTGGAAGGTCCCTCCCCTTTACACACAGCCCTGGGAAAGGCATTGCTTCCCAACAAGCACAGCAGGATGGTGAAGCACAAGCATGCCAGCACACAGTGTCAGCACCTTCTCCCTGGCTCTGCTGCTCTCCAGGACCTGCAGTTGGTCTGCAAGCTCTGGGCAGAGGAGTTTCTCCATCACAGGTCCACCTCACTCCTGCTACCACCCATCTCCAAAGAGGAATTCTCACTGCTGACAGCCACAGCCAGCAACAACCCCATCCACCCAAACTCCTGCTGGGACTCTGGGATTTGCTTCAGCAACTCTTTATTGGACAAAAGCATATGCAGCTCAGGGGTGACCCAGGACATACACACACAGGGCACAGGCTGTGGACACCAGGAACCCCCTCGGGCACTTGGTACCTCACGGAGAAGGCTCCTGCGGTGCTCCGGGCCGGCTGCCGGGGACAGAGAGTCCCACTGCCACCTCGTGGGGTAGGGACGCATCGACTCCCCTTTTCCACGGGGCACCGCGGGCACCAAAACTCCCAGCAAAGTCCCAGACCCTGGTGGGGAACAGGACCCGGAGAAATCTCATAGGACATGGCTTGAAGGGAGGAGGGAAAGCCACGCATAGCAGTGCTAAAGGCATCAGGAATCAATGGGATCTTTCCCTGCCTGACTCCAACCCTGCTACGCTGCTTTACTGGGAAGGGAGGATGCTGCCACACAGGGCAGGTGTCTGGCTACTCTCACTGGACTGAAGGAAGAGTGGAAAGACACTGCCATCAGCCCAGGACCTGCTCATATACTCCTGTGTCCCACCCAGGGGAACGGCAGCACCTCTTGAGGGCGCTGGGACTCCAGGGACAGAGCCTCAGGAATCGAGGTGTTGGTCCCATGCAGAAGACACATGGGTGAGGCAAAGCCAGGAATTCCTTTCTGCTCCCAGTTAGCACCTGGTTGTTAAAAGAAGACTTCTCTTCATTTTCATCAGGATGGGCTACAATGCTTTGCTGTGCAGCCAGAGAAATAAAGAAGCTAAAAATCTCCCCCACAGAGGGAATGAAGCAGTGAGAAACCCCTCATGGCTTTGAGAAACCAGCCTACAACAGCTCCCAAAAGGAGGTCTGGACCCAACACTGTCACTGAAACCTCTCTGGGTCTAGGACATCCCTCCCCATGGAGAGGGAGATGGTTCTGCTCTCTGCCTGCCTGCAGCTCCAGTTTGTACTGGGATAGGGGAGAGGCCCTTTATGTCTCATGCCCCATAGCACCTCCCTCTTTGTGTCACTGATCCTGGACAGAGAGCCACTTCAAACTCAGGGAGGGAGAGAGTGAGGAAGGGAGAGATGCTCTTTCTCACCAGTGTAGTGTGCTTGGCACAGCCCTGGATGGCATGAGGGGGACATTGAGGGGTGACATGCAGTGCCACGCTCCCACATTCAGGACTGTAATGACTCAAGCAGTGGATGGGCAAACCAAGCTCTGCCCTCCTGAGCTGCCAACAAGGCTGAAGCCAGCTCCTGAACTAGATCCAAAGAAGGAAAACAGTCTTAAAAGTCAATCTTCTGCAAAAAAGTGCCCGTGGGTTCCATGCTCACACTGTCTCTTTGCTCCACAAACCTACAGTCTCCACATCAGAAAGCAGAGGAGCTGCCCCACAGTCCTGCACGACTCCAGGCAAGCAGCAGTGAAGATGGAACATCCCTTTGATCCCACTTTTTCAGATGCTGGGCAGAGGAACATCACTCCTACACTTTACTCTTATTTTTCTGCTTCCATATTTTGGACAAACGGAACTTGTTGTTCTTCTTCTTCTCTGACTCCTGGCTCTCAAGAGATCCATCTGCAGAAGGAGCAAACACTGAGCAGGTTGAGACCCACAGCCCGAGTGCCGCCCAGTGCTGCTCCATCAGAGTAGAAAGGGCCCTTACCCAACCTCTGGATCATGTCTGCCAACACCTGATCCTCCTCTTGTTCTCTGTAATGGAATAGAAATTAGAAAACTTTGCTGTGTTTCACCACAAGTGACAGATCTCAAAAAACCCCACAAAGGCTGCTGTTATTCCCCCAGTAAGAAATGAACAACCTCACAGTACACCTCAAGAGAGGTGCAGGAAAAAAAAACCTCAAGAGTTAGAGGAGCCATAGACATTAGCAAAATTACATCTGGTTGCCTTGAAAGTGTTGGGGGGGGTGTGGGGATTTCCAGCCTGTGGCAGTCCAGCACTGCAGCACAGAGGCCCTTCCCAGAGCTGACCTGTGAATCATCCAAGTTCCCAAGGTGTGAGACACCACCACACCCAGAAGATGTATAGAGGGTGAGACAGCCCAAGGTGCTGCTGAGGTGCTCACTGCAATTGGGCATGAACTCACTGCTACCTCCTTGGGCCTGGGCAAGAGCCAAAAGCTGGAGTCCATGCCCTGAGGTCTGCTCTCAGCAAAACGAGGCACAAATCCAGCTACATGACACAGAAGCCTTCCTTTGAACTTGGGGGAGATCCAACTCTCAGCTGTATCTGTTCTTTCCCTGCATTAGACCAACACGTTCCTGGCTTCATGTTCCCAGAGTCCTCCTGCAGCTCCCACACTGTCTCCATTCTCCTCATCTCCAGCCTCTCTCATCTCCTCCCTCTCTTCTTCCCACCTTCTACATTTTGTTTTGTCCTTGTCTCCCTTGTCCTTGGAGCAGCACTAGCTTGAGAGAGCAGCAAACATGACTGCAGTTCTGATCTCAGTTTCTCACAGCTTCCAAGAAAGTAATGGAAGCAACATTTAGGACAAGATGGTTGGTGACAGGTCACCACCCACCTCTCATGGTGCAGAATGGATTACAGCCATCCATCCATCCACCCCTGCAGCCTGGGCACAGGAGAAGGTCCATTGTAAGTCATTCCTGGTGCTGGCACATTTGCCCCTGCCCAAAGGCCCTCACCTGAGTCTGTCCTCATCCAGGCACTCCACGATATCATTCCGATCATTGACCGTGTTCAGGTAGGACTCCAGCAGCTCCTTTTCTCGCTCTCTCTCCCTGGGTGTCTTCAAATCCTCTGCACAAGGGACAAGAGAAGCCCATCTCACAGCTACAGGTGAGTAGCTCCCCACTGCAGCTCCTGCCTCCACCCTGGTCCAGCAGGTCCCTCGTACAGACCCAAATGTTGTTATCCTCCTGCCCAGGGGCACACCTGACATCCTCTCAGAGAGGGTGGGTTGTGTGTTACAGGGAATCTGCACCTAACAGCTCCGAAGCCAGGAGATCTCCCCAGTGAAACTGCCATCCCTGGCAGTGTCCTTCGGGTCTGAAGGCCATCCCAGCTCTGTGTGCAGAGCAGAAGGCTCCATGCAGCCAGGGGCCAACAGGACTCTCAGTGCAGTCAGCTCTTACCCGGCTTGCTCATGAGGTGTCGCAGCTCCGTCTCAATGTTCCACTGCTGCTCCTCCAACTTCTGCTGTTTCATCCTAGAAAGAACCATAGAAATGATAAGTTACTGCCTCTCCGTGCCTCAGGGCTGGACCCTTCTCATATTGTTTTTAAGCCTCATCTCTACATTGCCCACCACTGGAGAAGGGGTAGATGAAGAGGAATCTTTCTCTATTGCATATGTAAGGTTTCCCTCCCCACAAGCTTATCAGTGCTCAACAGTGCTCAAAGGCCCATCAGCCTGTATCTGATGTGTGCTGGCAGTTCTCCCAGAGATGTCCTCAAGCCCTCCCTCATCCCACCAATTGGCATGTTACTTTTTGGGGGCTGCCATGTTCCCTCACTTGCCCTGCTTACTGCAAAGTGCACAAGCAGAAGGATGAATTTCTGGTTGCACTTACTTGTACATGAGCTCCGATTCCTGTCTGAGCAGCAACTGCTTCTCATGGATCAGTTTGAACCAATCCACCATGAGGGCATCCTCAGACTCATCTGCAAAGGAGACAAAGGGCAAGACTCCTTCAGAAGCTGCATCACTGCAGTCTTCCAGCTTAACCACACACCCAAGGCAGAGCCTAGGATAACTTAAATGCGCTATAGGCAACCTCAAGTGAAAACAGCTCATCTTTGGTACTCCTGGATGCAAGGGAAATTATGCAGATCAGTCCCTGAATATTCAAGGAAGCTGCTCACAAGCACTCTACCTCAGGGCACCCAGATCATCTTCCATGTCACCGGCTCAACTCTGCCCTGGGAAACCTGAGCCATGATGGCCCAGGAATGGGACACGAGCCTCACACCTCCCCTGGACTCCTTTACCTCCCTCACAGTCACGCAGCTGCTTCTCCAGATCCACTCCTTTCAGTTCCAGCTCATCCAGTTGCTTCTCGATCTCACATACCTTCCTCTGGATTTCCTCCTCAGGAAGGTAGTCTGGGTGCAGCTAGGAAAACAAAAGCAGGCCCAAATACAGCTTAGTGCTCTTAGACTCCCTGCTGAGGTCACAGTCCTAACAGAGATAGAAAATGACATCAGGAGCCCAACTGCAGAGCCATGTCCTGAAAAGGCTGTGTCAGCAGAGATGCAGAGCTCATACCAGAGCAGTGGCCACTGCTACATGAAACCACTGTGATATAGTCACTGTGGATGACAACGTCTACTCACTCTTGTCAATCCACAGACATTCCCCCTCTTTTTTTGGGGGAGACTGTCTACCAGATCTTTGTTTGTCTCTGCCTTATTCCAGGCCCTATTATCCTCCTCCATCAGAGCTTACAGGCAGTCTCTCCATCTAGTCACTGTCTCAGAGCCTTTCACCCCTTCACCCCTTTCATACAAAACCTGCCAATAAGATAGCCTCAAGTATTTCTGGGCAAGGACTCCAGCAGGGTAACCAGCAACTCCAGCATGTGCCCATTACACCTGGTTTCCAGCCATACCTTGGTTGGTGACACTGCTTCAGGGCTCTGGATGCTTTTTGGAACAGAGAAAAAAAAAAAAAAAAAAGAGAGAGAGAAATGCAGTAACAAACTTTAAAAAAATGTTGTGGGACAGACCCTATAGCACCAGAGAGCACAACAGGTCCCTGCCAAACAAAAGAAGGCACTGACTACACGTATGCATCAGCATGCTGATCAAGGGGAGAGCTGTGTCTGCAGGAATCAGCAGAGCCTGATTTACACCTCGTTTCTGGACACTCAAGACACTCTCTGGTCACAGGGTGCTGCCTGCACCCTCAGAGCATAGGCACCCACTTAACTCAGGTGTGACTTGGGAGCTTGGACTCAAAAATATTAATTTCCATGTTCATTATCTTGTTAATACTTCAAGATCCTTACTGTGGGAAAACCCAACCTTTATTAAGCTTCCAAAATATACAACAGAAATATGGGGTTACTGTCACAGGAAAAGCCAAGACATATTTAAAAATGCCCCTCTAGTGCTCTTGTACAAAGATGTACCAGTAAATACTGATGAAATAAAGATGGTCTAGGGGACCTCAGCACAGGTCTCAGGAAACTAAGGTTCAGTTCCTTCCACAAAACACTTCCTAGGTGAGAAGTCCCTGAGGTCCCACTACACAGCATTATTCAGGCCCTGGACACCTCTTAAAATCAATTCTTACGCAATGTGTGTTTGTTCCACTGTGCCTCAGCTTCCTCTGCCCAACTGTGCTGCAAGGATAACTACAGAAGAGTGTGAGGTATTTGGATACCCGAGGGGATGGGCTGGATAATTACCACAGAGAGAGAACAGAAGTGTACGTGGATGATGTGATAGGAAGGAAAACTCTGGTATCAAAAGAGCAGGGCTGTAAGGAAGGCAGCAGCAGTGCAGGCTCAGCACACACAAGGAGAAAGATAGGACAGGCAGATTAGGGGAGCCTCCTGAGAGTCTCTGGCAATTGGTGCTGACTCGAGGAAGAGCTCAAGGACAGTTCTCCAATTGCCCAGCCCTGCCTCTATTGCATTTCCCAGGAAGAGTGCTGGATGTGGCAACCAGCTTTGTCGTCCCTGCCCTGCTTCCCTCCATCAGGATACTCTTCCCTCTGGATGCTGCTGGTTTGCTGCTCGCACACCACCTGTGACTCCCACTTCTCTTACAGGTTCCTCCAAGAGGGAACACCACCCTTTCCCAGCTCAGCCCTGCATCTTCAGGCTCCTTCTGGCTGATCTCTGCAGCATCTCCAACCAAGATAGGAAGCTGCAAGAAGGACAAGGTCACTGGAGAGGAGCAGCTTGTAAAATGATGCTGTCCTGACCAGCTCAGGGTCTGATATCCCCCGATATCCTCAAGTTCTGTCTTGACAGACACAAGATGGGTTGGCTGCTTGCCTGCAAACTGGAAGTAGGACAGTTGGCAGGAAAACCCTGGAGCCTTCTTTCTGAAAAGAAAACACTACCTACGCCAAAGAAAACTAATGATCTACAGAAATGCTCATCATCCACAGCCCCACACATCACAAACAGGACTAAGGGCAGGAATGGCAGCTGACTTCACAGCCTCTCTCTGGGTGCTGAGGTAGAGACCTGTGCAGAGGAGCAACAAATTTGTCCTTAATCCACAGGCTGCCAAGGGACAGCAGCAAGAGAACAGCCTTCCTGATGGGAGACTTGCACACACATGAAAAATGTGGGGAGACTTCCTGAGAAAGCTTCCCAGAGCGGGCACTCCCCAGCAGCCTCCCTTATCTTAGCAACTCACTTCCTGGGAAGATGTAATGCTGAAACATGATGTAATGCTGAACCACAAAAAGAGAGAGATGGAAAGTTTTGGGAAAATGATGGCAGTGGAGGCATGCTAAGCTTTGAAAAAAGGCACCACAGTTGGAGCTTGAATGCTTTGTTGCTATCAGAGGTTCAAGCAAAGGCCAATGCTGGAACCAGGTAACCAATACTAAAGCATGAGGCCACTCAGCCATTGGGACTCATCCTGCTTGCTCCAAGACAAACACCAGAGTCAGGGCTGAGCATTGCTGTGAGGACCTTCTAGCCCAAACAGGTAACACTTGTTATGCCAGACAGGGTAAAGAAAGGGAAGAACAAACAAGTCAAGTAAACAGGACAGCAGCAAAGATCAGGTTACTTCCAGAAGATTTCATTTGCATTGTAGTGGGACATGTAGGAGCAAGGACAACTGGGCAAAGGAGGAGAGGTACAGAGTAAAACTATGGCTGAAGCTACAGGAGTAAGGAACTGGATGAAGGGAAGGGACAAACTGGTCAGGACATATTTGAAAGTCCCAGAAGCATCAGCTTTGGCTGCTGCTACAGTGGGTCCTGCCAGCTGGAGTCCTTGCCTGACAGTTCTCTGCATTCCTTTCATTTCCCAAAGCCACTCAACTGAAGGGGAACAGGGGCATCAACTAGATTCTAGTTCCCCAAATTAGGAGATGGTCCTCTTCATAGCTTTGAGTCTAAAGAATGACAGAGCAGTGACCCTGACAATCCCTATTTTAACTTTTTCCCTTCCCACAGAATTCTCTGGTTTGGCTGGTTCCTGCTTAGGCCAAGATGGCTAATAAAAATTAATGATACAGATTTTTTTTTCCCCCATCACAACAGCCACAGAAAACTCATGAACACATCTCCCACACTGACCACTCAGGCTGTCCTGACAGTGCAGAGGAGAGAATGCCTTTTAGCAGGCAGAAGAGACCTTACATGTGGCAGTGCTTTTCTTCAACTGGTTGCCCTCTTCCTCCTTCTTGGCAGAGCCTCCAGGGTCTTCCCAGCCTTGCTTTGAATTCTGACAGCTCCTGATAAGATCTGAGCTGGGGATCAACTTTTTCTTCGTGAATCCACCAGATGAAGCTGGAGATTAAGAAGCACAGGCAGGTGTTGAGTAAGAAATTTCAACTCTCATCTTATAAAAATCCCTTTATTGCCCAGCATCTCTGGTACTCCTCATTAGTCACCTTCATTTCTAGCCCTGGTTCTCTCTCGATGGTAGCAAGGGGCAAAAGCTTGAAGGAAACAGGGAGAAACCACCAGTTACAAGATCAGAGTAAAAGGAGGGTAGAGGAGAGGGATAAACTGTTGGGAACCATCCCCAAGATTTCTCACCATTGCACATTTATGCAAGAGAGAGTAAGCAAAATCTTGCTAGCTGTCTTGCAGAGGAAGGGCACCCTGTAAAGAACATCTCCTTGGGGAAGGATGGCTCTCCAAATAAAGGCACCACAGGGCCAAAGCAGGTACTGAGAGAAAATAATTCCTGAAAGCAATGCAGTCTTTCACCTTATTTGTGCCTTGCAGCACTAATGCCTGCCCCTGCCTGACTACCAAAATGAAGGCAAAGCTTATATCCTTCATACCAGAGTCCTGCTTTGCTGATGGGACAACTAATGGACTTGGCTTTTTCTCCTCGTGTGCTGGGCTCCCTGTTCCCACCTGGGAGTTATCAGTAGGTTTCTTAGAGCCACCTTGGTCTCTGCAAAGAAGAAAGACAAAGGTAGGAAACCATCCTTCTTGTAGAGTGGTCCACAGGAATTATTCTGGACTTCCTCAGTGGGATCTCCATCCAGGAAGGTCACACTTTTCTAATTAAGAGTTCAGCAACTTGAAATATGCTTTCCCTCCCCAGAAATGAAAGCCTTTGCCTCTTCCACCACATTGTTGAAAACAAAGAAGCATTAAAACACAGGAGGTCTTCTCTCCTGTCAGCACAGAAACCTGCAGCAGCACACAGGGCTGCAGATATGGACATTCCCATCCTTTTGTCACAGAGGCCCATCAGCTCCAAGACACTCACTTGTTGGCTGCAGGCTTCAACAGAGATCTCCACTCTGCTGGGCTCTCAGACTTGGCTTCACCAACAGCCAGGCTTCCTAAAAAGAAAGGACAAAACAAGGTAATTTCAGATCTAATAAAAAGAAACAAGCCAGATTTGTGTCTCAAGAGATGTTAGGAGATAAGTTATACACTGGGGTAGATACTATGATATTATTGCAGCAAACCAGCACCACTTCAACAAGTTTAACATGGGCAGACACGTGTACAATAGGCAGTAAATAACCTTGGTGGCATTTTTCCCCTTTTGGCTCAAACACTTTAACCCTTTGCAGCTACAGAAGCACAGCCACAGTGTAACTGAACAGCAACAGTTCAGCTTTCAGGGACAAAAGGATGAGGCATGAAGCAGGGGAGATACAACAACCCACAAGCTGCAGACAGATACTGTTTCTGGCCCAAAAAAAGGCCATCTGGAAGTGGTTGAGACACCGGATACCTGCAGAACATCATCCCTCAGCCCCCTGTGCAGTCACCATGGTGCAAGCTCAGTTCAAAACAGACAAGGAGGCTGAGTGAGCCCCAACTGCAACCACAAAATCATCCTCAAGTTCTGGCAAGGTCTCCTGTCTGGGAAAGCCTACATAAGCCTCCGAAATCCATCATGATTCCAGCATTTGATGACAGCTGGTACAACTTCAAATACCTGGAGATCCTCAGAGAAGATAAATTTTCCATGCTAGAGGGAGCAATTGCACTGGAACAAATGAAAGTATGTTGAGCCCCAGAACTCAGAAAACCCTCGTGTGGCTACACAGGAGTCACTGACACATTCATTGTACTTGTCCAAGAGAAAGGCATAAAGTTGGCACACTGTGTCCAGGCAGAGCTGTGTATGAACCCGTCATCTCACCTTTGATGCCTTTTGACTCTGGCTTGTGCACAGAATCAACAGGTTTGCTGGAATTCTGGCTCTTGGGCAGAGGGTCTGTAATCTTTTCCTGTTTTAGTGCTGTATACCCTGTTTTGCTGGACTGTGCTTTTGGAGCTGGACTCTGCCACTGAGAACTGGGGGGAGAAAACTTGCCACTGCAAAAAAGAATAACCTAGTGAGTTGTTTTGAAAGGGCAGACCATTTAGTGGCCTCTGTTCCGAAGACTTGGATGAGTCCCTTAAATCTCAGCCACAAAAGCAGTCAGCAACAAGGGAAGGAAGATGCAGGGACTTCTCCAGGTTATCTCAAGAATCATCATAGGAGTACAAAAAGGGAAAGAGAAACAGTACTCACCTGCTGGACACTGAGGTGCCAATGGAACTCAGTCCTCCTGGCCTGTTTGGAGAGATGTTTGATCCAGCTAGAGCCTGTATAATGTGGTTACGTGCCTGATCCTTCTCAGCATTTGCTGGACTGAGCCCAGTACTGGTTCTGGCAGAGGCAGTTTTACCAAGGCCATGAGAAGAAGGGACTTGGTTTTTAGTGTCAGAGGTTTTATTGCTGGAGGTCTCCAACGACCGAAAAAAATTTTCCCTGGCTTGCTGTATTTTTGTTGTGGAGGTTGTCCAAAGAGGCCCTGCTGGGGCCTCACGGTGATCTGTTTTATTTCCTAGTGGGGTACCTTTGCAGTCATCTGATTTATTTACAGCTGAAGAGGACCATGAAGTATTTATGCTTTTGAAGCCAGAGCTTCCAGAAGATGAAACAGATGGCTTGGTTGAATTAGTAAGGCCTTCCTGGCTGGGTTTCTTCAACACCTGCTCTGATTTCTTGGGTTCTGCTGCTTTCTGGAACGTCTTGGCAGCAGTAGGGGCTGGGGTGCTCTCAGGTTTGTTCCCAGTGCTGCAGAGACCAGAGATCTGGACATTGGCTGGCTGCTGGTGGCTGGTACAGATGAATGTACCAGGCTCAGGCCCAGCTTTGTAGCTTCCAGGAAGGAGCACGTTCCAACACTGCCTGCATCTGTGGATAAGAAAGTGTCAGAAAACATCTCCAGAGCACTGGGAGGTCTTTGAGACAGAGCTGAGAGTGCAGGCACAGCTTCCACTGCCAGCACAGGGTGGGTGAAGGTACCACACTGGCAGTGAAATCCATTCCCTGGAGTGCCCACACAGCCCTCTCCCCTCCACCCCCAAAGGAACAAGGCTGCCCCTCTGCAAGGGACAAACACATGCCCCCAACTCTACCTGAAGCAGTTCCTGTGATAGAGCTTCCCAGCCACCAAGCAGCGCTGCACCAGGTGCACGTGGCTCCCACAGACCCCACAGCTGCTGCTGGGGATGTTCCCACTCTCTGCCAGGACCCCTTTCTGTGGGGAAAAAGCAGTGGGTGAGGAGCAGGCAACACCATAGAGGTCCCGGGTGGGTAAACATTTGCCATGCACAGCCAGTGGGCTGGGGCAGAGAAGTGATGTCCAGAAAATTCTGGCCCCCACTTAGCCCCTTGGTTCATCTGAAGTGGAACAGCCCACGGGGAGGATAGAGTAAGGAGAAGTTGCTCCCAGCAAAGCCAGAGCACCAGGGTGTTTTGTCTGCTTGTGGGAAACTGAAGTGCTGAAATGCATGATTTGAATTAGCTGTGAAAGGTCCTTACCCTGGTGACAAAGAAGCTTCCCTGCTTTCACCCTCATTTTGTCCCTGCTCTGCCTTGAAACTGTTTCCAAGAATTAAATCAGTGCTTTCTAGCAGAAAAATAATACATTTTGTTAAACATCCCCACCCCCAAGATCTAGAAACATCAGAGTCAAGTCCCATTCACTACTAGATGAATCCCAGCTTGTGATGGCTTCTCCAACTGCCACCTCAATCTGTGCAGTAACCAACCAGACCTCTGGATTAAATCCCCCATATAATGAGGTGAATGTTAAAAGACTGCTAGCATAATGTTCTCTAGCTCCCTGAAAAGATTGAAGGTATAAACACCACCCCAAACCCCATTTCTTACCAGGGAGGTTTCCTTTGGCTGAGCTCTGGCTGGTGGGTGGGCAGGAGGTAGCTTTGGAAGCACTGGCTTAGGAGGCTCTGAAACAGCTTTCTTCCCAAGAGGCTGCTCCTGAGGTTCAGAGGAAGGACGCTTGATTCCAGCCATGCCTCCAACTGGAAGAAAGAAAAAGGGAAGATTTTAAGATAACATAAGGAAAACCCATAGAAAACCCACAGAAATAATCCCTAAGAATGGGCAATTCGATGACAGTGACTTGAAGGTGCCACAGTGGAGCTGATGCAGGAACTGACAGGACTTGCCTCAAGAAACCTGCAAATGCCCAGTCCTCTTCTCAGATGAAAAAGAAACCCTCTACATTCACAAAAGTAGAGGAAAGAGAATCCCAAACACACTTCAATGAAGCAAGGAATGATTCCCCATGCCCTGAGAAGCCCAGGGAGGCTTCCCTGAGAAACAGGGTTTCGTGCACAGTTTCTACAGACAAGACCCCTCGATCTGTCCCACAGGGATGTTATTCTTGCACAACTTCATCTCCTGAATGAGATGTCTACATGTTCCTTGTGGGATATAGTTGACCCACAACTTCACCTTAAGAGCAACCAATAAAATAATCACCAGTCTGTAAAGAGATTATAACCTTCTTGGTAAATACAAAGGGAGGCTGGGCAGGGAGCAGGGAGGAAGGAGAGTTCCCAGCAGCCTTCTCTCAATAAAGGCAGCTGTCCAAACAAACACCCAGGGCCCTGTCACCACACTGACAGTGGACTTGTCACAGCCAACCCAGCACATGGTTTAGACTCAAGCTGTCCCCTCACTTCCCAGCATGAAGACGGGGGGGATTCTGCTCTGCTCTTCTGTAAATGCACAACCCCACTAAGATATTGGCAGCTCACCCTCCCTGGTGTCCTGCTGGAACCCATGTGAAGGGCACGACTGTGGGATCAGGAGGCAAGCTTGGTGTCAGAGGGCACATTCCTAGCTGGGCTCATTTTCAGACACACATGTTCAGCCCAGCAACAGGAATGCAAGCAGTGTGTTTTGTGGGACACCAGAGAGTATAAAAATGTGCTGAGCTTGATGACGTGGTGGGCAAACTGCTGGGGGGAGGGGGCAAAGACCCCAAAGTGACCCAGATTTGCACTAGTTGGCACACACAATGGACTTTGTTTGACTTCAATCAGCATGGTTTTAAAAAAAGACATAAAAAATGAAGAGGCTGGAGGGAAGAGGTTATGGAGGGAGAAATAAAGCATGCTTCAATGTATAAAAGAGGTGGAGAAGGGAAAAGAGGAGTATTAGAGGTATTAGAGGCAGCTCTTGGAGTGAATTGTGCTTTCTTTCTAAGATGTGGGATGTTTTCAATATGTATCTGTCTTTTCAATCTAGATTCACCTTAATCAGTTAAGTCATTCATGTCCCACTTTCTAAAGTTTCCTCTGGAGGAACCTGTGAAATTGGTTTATAGTATTATTTCATTTTGTAAGAGCTTAAAGCCAAATATAAACCAAGTCTATGATCATGCTCCTGTGAGCCCAGTTAAACTCCTCAGTACGTGGGTATAATGCCTTACAACAGCTCTGTGGCCTGTTTCATGTTTGAAAGAATTGCCATCACAATTATGCCAGTTCAGGGGGTCATTTTCTTCTGCTTCCTTCTATCAGCACTGTTGTGCTGTACAAGCCCTGCCACGGATGCTGTTACATTGGCACAGCCACACAGACAAGTTCAGCCTTGTTAAGACTTGGTGTTCTCACCAGCCCTCTGGTGTGGCAAGGACTAGAGTAGGCATGAAAGTGTTTGAGAAATGAAAGCTGAGTTGGGGACCACAGAAGGGAACCTTCACTGCTCCTGTCTGGCTGAACTGTAAGAAATTTTAGATTGTATACCAAATTTAAAGGCACTAGTTTTAAGACATGGTACGGCCCTGTGCCCTTCAAAAAGTACTGGTGCTACTGTAGGCCAGTGTGTAAAGAGTTCAGATCCTCCATTCAAATAGTTCTGGTACCAAAAGGCCTCTGTGCTGTCTATTTTGATTTTCCAAGCTCATCAGGAGGCAAGGGAAAGCCCAAAATTAAGCCCAAATCTTTCCCACCCCCCTGCTGGGCATATGGTACTTACTAGGAGACCGTCCATGGAAGTAGTTATAATACTGGGATACATAGGTGAGGATGCTCAGCCTGTCTGGTACCCTCAGAGCAACCATATCCTCTGCTTCCAGCAGGGCTGGGATCCCCAGCTCCTCCTCCGCCACTCGAAATGCCTAGAGAGGGGAAAGAAAAAAAAAGTAAATAAATAAAATGGAAATCTTGTCCAGCCCAGGCTGTTTCTCATCAGAAGTCAGAAACTCCACTGCAAACACCCCTGCTCAAATAATAACTCTACTGGGGAACAGCTGCCCCAGTTTAACTCCTACATCACACGGCTGCTGCAGGAACCGATGGAGCCGTGGCTTCCAGCCATCGCGTTGAGAAATTCAGGCAGGGAGCCAAAAATCTGGCCTGGCAAGCTGGCCATAGCTCACTGCAGAGGAACTCACCTGGGTTTCCCCTGCTCATCCTCCAGCCTGCCTCTGGCTGGATGGGCACAGCTGCCAAGAGCAAGGCCTGGCAGAAGGGGATGTGTCAGGCCAGGCTGGTAGCCTCGCTTCCAGCCCAACCTGGAGCACTCCCCAATTAATGGTGTGCTGGAAGGTGTCTGCAGGCAGCTTTCTATCTCCAAGTGCTGTGCAAAGCTTCCTGCCTGCTCTTCCCCATCTGAAAAGGGGAAATCTTGGGGGGAAGAGAGGAATAATGCAAGAGAATTCCTGATACCTAGCTTCCTTCCAGCTTAACCATTTCCATGCTGCCTAACACGTATTTGGGGTAAATATTTCTCCTTGTGATGTCCTCTTCTTTGAAACTGCAGGATAAAGGTCAGGGGGAAAGGAGAGAAAAAACATTTTCTTTTACCTCCTAACAAGACCCTTTACTGGATGGCAAAAAAAAAAAAAAAAAAGAAGCAACATCCATAAAGCAACTTTGCACTTGATCAACTAGCATAAGGCTTTGAGTAGGGATTTTCCCCATCTGTCCTCCTTACTGGCTTTTAGGAAAAAATCCTTTTCCTTCCTGTTGAAGCATTCCAAACACAGCAAAGGAAAACAGCACTTGCAGGAGCAAAAGCACAAGGAAGGCTCCTGCTGTACCCTACAGTGAAAGGGTTAAAGAAAGACTGAAACATATTAAAGACTCGAGCACATTAAATCCTCCGGATCCGACCTCTGGCACAGACACAAAACAGTGGTGGTGTACAAGCCAACTATTCCTACTTAGAAGAAACAAACAGCCATTGTTTTTTAGCAAGATAATTACCATTTCATTCTGTTGGGTATCCCAGTAAAAATGTAACTGAGCTGACATTAAGCACACTTTCAGACAGTTACCACTGGCTGCATCACCCCAGCTGCCAGCCCAGCCTGGCACTCACCTGTCTCATAACCTGGTGTTTAATATCATCTTTGGAGTGTTCCCCATTGCACTGGCTGCACAACTGGTCCAACCAGTGGACTTTTCTTGCTGGACATTCCTGGTGTGCAGCCTAGCAAGAACGCAGGCCATGCCACCTCCTGCCAGACTGCACCACAGGTGAGATCAGTGTGACAGGCACAGAACAAGGGTGAGGGGCTGCCTGGGCCACAGAGAGGAAGATGCTCTCTGCACACAAGTGGTTTGGCCAGAAGCACACAGAGAGTAGCATTAGGACGATGTGTCCCCTACAACTACAGCATCCTCGTGCTCCTAGGAACTGCTCTTACCTGCAGATCCAATAAGACCACCACCCAGTTTGCCCTTCTCCTCTGTCTGCTGGCCCAAGCTGGGCTTTAAAGAAGCAACACATTCTTTCTGTATAACATTTTTCATCAGTGCAGGTCCAAGTGCTTTACAAAGGATGTAAATGCCACCACTCCCATTTTGCACGGAGGAAGCAAAGTGAGATGCTTGAGGACATCTGAGCCAGCCAGGAACAATGCTCCTCTGACACACACCACCACTCTATCTGCTACACCATCCATTGGCACTGAAAGAACTGGACCCTCTTCCAGTTCTGGGAGGACTGAAAGCCTCTAGAAACTTGCATCCTCTTTATATGTTTTTGAAATCTTTAGCAAAAAAATGCCCCCAACTGCAATTTTCCTCAGATTTGGGGTTGTTTTTTTTTGTCACTTGAGAAGTGACACCTTCTTCCTCAGCAGAAGACCTTCTATGGCAAATTGCAGGCCAGACAGGATTTTTTTTTTTTAGTTTAATAATACAGCCTTGGAAAAGAAGTTATTTAATACTGAGGTATCAAGGAGGATCTGAATAATAGCAGAAGAATAGTACCAGAAAAAAATCACACCCACTAGTATCCCAAAGGCAGCCAGAGGAAGAAAGTGTAGTAGCTAGGATGGAGAGCAGTCCAAAGGGGCTGGTGTCAGCCCAGGAGCTCACAGGGAAATGAAGAGGTCAGTCCCACTGATGGCAGAACCAAGGCAGCAGGATACCAGCAGTGAAAGGGCAACAGGGACAAGTGATGCTCCAGCTGGTGGAATAAGGAAGAGAGAGCAGAATAAAGGACATGAAAGAAATCAGGACACAGAGGGAAGAGAGCTGGGGGGAATACAGGCTGCAACAAAGGAGAGCAACACTTTTTGTGAGAGGCACAAAGAAGCTTTTCATTAATAAAAGCAGTGCAGGCAGCTCCAACAGTTCATTTCCCAGATGAAAACAAAGTCACCAGGCAAGCAGACACCAGAACACTCTGGATTCACTCCGGATTCACAGCACGCTGGCCATGATGACCACGGCGAAGGGGTTCTGATGCCTGACAAATACCAAACCTCAAGGGCAAAAACACCTGGCCTGAATCTCACCTAGAGGAGAGGAACATGCAGGGCTAAACCCCAGAGAGTGGGAGTAACTGCTCGGATACTGCAGCTCCAGCTTGAGGAGAGGGGGATCTGTCACAGGCACTGTGAATGTGGCCAAGAACAATGGGGAGTGAAAGCTAAGGAGCATGGAGAAGTGACTTCAGCTCTCCCAGAGCCAAGGACCACCTCAGATGGCTTCACTGCATCAGAGATGTCAGACAGTCCAGAAAAGAGTAAGCTGCTGTGGTTCATTCACCTCCCAAGCTCCTGCCAAGCAACAACGAAGCTGCGTGGAAGGATGCCAAGGGAAGAGAAGCATTTTAGTCCACTGCCCTTCTCTTTGTGAGAAAGGAGGAAAAAAAAAAATCCTTCCTTGGAGCACTAAGCTCATGCTTGAATCCAGTGCAGGAGGGGACTGGCCTGCCCAACTTCTGCCTTCTTTCTGCAGAGAACAAGAGAAACTCAAATCCCATCCTGGAGTGAAATGTCCAGTCGGGATGAGGTTTTAGGATGCCTCCACCTTCCAGCAGTCTTCAATCACTGGAAATGAGGAGAAGTGGGGAGAGACTCTTTACACTTCTCCTCTCACACCAGCTGCCTCCCAGCTCCTGCTCTGTCCCTCAGGAGCATCATGTACTCAACACATCCATGCCCATGTCTTGACCCCCAGCACCTCTTTCCAAGTTCCTGTTGCAGCAGGACATGCCTGACACGGGCATCACTGCAGCCAGTGAAGAAGTCTGAGCAGTCTGAGGGTGCTTTCAAGCAGCCAGCAAGCCTGGACAGTGTTGTACAAGTCAGAAAGCTGGACACATGCAGAATAAAGCAGAGGATTTGAATACAGCACACTGCATCTGCAGGGTTTCTTTTGCTAAACACATAAGCAAAGCACCAAGTCCCAAACTAGACTAAAAGTAAAACCTTAAATGTCACTTACCAGCTTGTTGTTCTCATACACATTTTCTTTACTGAGGGAGCTGAAGTTTCTGAAACAGAAGAGACAAATTCCAGGTTGGTGATGTAGAGCCAGCTGCACTTCCAGCTTCTCAAACCCCTCTGAGCTTCAGTGGTTCAGTGGGCAGAGCACCTCATCCCATCCTGCCTTCTCAGAGCCACCCTGAGGGAGCACTGGGGGCAGATCCCACCACACAGACAGTCACAGACCTGCTGTACCTCCCAGAACTGAGACATACAGGAGACCCAGCAGGCACAGCCACCTGCCCAGAGGCAGCACAACACATTTTTGGCACATCTACCCCTGCAGGGTTGACTCCTGCAGCCTCCCCTGGACAGGATGTGCTGATGCCAAAACATCTCGTGCAGATTCAGGGGTTTTGCTTTCTTTTTTCCACCCCCCCATCAAAAAAAGAACAAGCCCTGCCCCTCTCCCACCTCAAAAAGATACACTGGTTCCTGCCACCCAGTTTGGCAACACTCTCTCCCTGAACACTTCCCAAACAGCCACATCCTTGCTTTTCTCCACACTGACAGACCTCAGCTCCAAAGGACGCTGCACAGCACCCTTTTCCAATGCACCCAGATCCTGCAGTCTCAGAAGCTGCCAGTCCCACCAGCAAACACATTCTGGTTTCAAACCCTCTTTTCTCCTCCGGCAGAGCTCCACAAAACCACCAGCACCAGGAATCTGCCTGGGTAATACCTCTGCCCACAACACAATACTGCACAAAGTTGCCTAAAGAATTTTATTCTCCTTTCCCTGAGGCTGTCACCTTTGATTTGTAATCATAACGAATAACTGAAAAGGAAGAGAGAATTACTGTTTGCAGTTACAAGCCAAAGTCAACAATCCTTTTTCCTCTCTGAGGTCCTCAGAAATCACTTCCCTCTTCTCCACTCCCTGGATTTGCTCTCCCTCTCTCCACTCCAGCCCAGATGCCACCTCTCTCTGCACTGTGCTGGGAACTCAGAAACTGGGACCTGGCAGGACAGGCACAGAGGGGGAAAGCCTGGGGGAGAGGGAGTTTGTGCTATTGAAAACAGAGCCACAGCACAGAGGGTTTTCTCACCCATAGCAGAGTGTGTCCCTTGCTTAGGAAACAGCCACCATCAGCTTTGTTTTAAACTGGCTGTGACTTGCTAAACTGGGAATACAAAACCAACTGCTGGCTGGCAGCCCTGCTCTCCAACACCATTTCCTTCTGCCCAGGCAAGCGGGCAGGGTCAATTCCTTTCTTTAAACCCAGTTTCACTTTACAACCCTTGTACCCACTGGCACAGAGCTAAGGGTACAGAGAGGTATCAGAGAGGAAATTCTCAGTGATGAAAAGGCTACAGCACCAACTTTGCACGGTTGTAGGTAGCACCTTTATAAACGATGTGGACCTACCCTTGTTAACCAGTCTCTCACCTTGGAGAGGAGGCAGGATAACTGTGTGAAAGCCAGGGCAAAGTTGGCTTGCAGAGACCTATTCATGAGACAAACACATGATATGTATCACAGCAGGGGAACTTTTTCCATGACTTGTAGCAGCAAGGAGCAAGCCAGGTCCTTTATCTGCTTACTACAGAAAGTGGAGTATTACATTACAAATACAAGAGGCTCCTTCAAACAGGTTTGCCCATGATGGCATAGACTACATCTGGTATTGCCATGTGGGATAAGGAGAGAACGAACAACAGATAAGACCCAAAGGTCAAACTCCCCCAAGGAGCACGTACAGATACGGCACATGCCACTTCTAAATCATGTTCTTTTTCCTGTGCAAAAATCAAAGGAACTTGCAGAGGTTTTTGTTCAAGCAGTACTTGTGCTCGGAGAGTTCCCTTTCCTGAGACAACGGATTTAGAAAGAGCAACAAAAATAATTACAAGTCAAAAAAGCTTCAGTGAAACAATAGTTACAATCATCCGGTTTTGTGTCATGCAAGAAAATCAGCTTTTTTTAAAAGCCAGCTGAAGGAGGTGATTGCAGTTCTCTGCCTCACTCCCAGGGACATCCTGAACACAGGAAAACACCTGCAAGAGGAAAGGGGAGTTTCAGCTTCCTCAGTCATGCTGTCACACAAGACACAACATAATGTACTGGAGTTATTCATTGAGTGATCAGTGCCTTTTGCTCCCACGCTGGATGCTGTTTGCTGTAGTAGTGTGTGTGAAGCATGACACTGCATGGCATGTCAGAGAGACCTAAAAATCTGAATCTCTGACAATGAATGTCTCAAATCCCCTTCTATTCCCCACAGGAGAGTGCAAACAATCAGGTTACACGGTCACTCCAAGAGCCTCCTGCTCTCCCAGCATCACTGCTTCCCTGGTTACTCAGGTGAACTGCTTATATAGACTATTTCTTTTCGACACTGATCGTGCTGGTGCATCTCCTTTCTTGGAATCAAAGCTCTCTGGACCAATGTAATCCTAAGAAAGCAAAGCTATTACAAATGGAGAAGCAGGAGTTCTCCACTGAGAAAACACAGGCAACTGAATTAATTGAAAGAGGTGAGAAATAAAAATCTGACCCAAGAGAGGGCCTCCAGTGCTGTAAACAAAGTGGAGTTCACTAGCATGTGAATAGAAGTGAAGTTTTGAGCTCTCAAAAAATCCTTCTCTTAGCAAAAAGTAGCTGAGCATTTTTGATGCCCACAGAATCTCTGTGAGCACCCACTGCTCCAGCTGCACAACCCCAGCACTGCCAAACCTTGTCACAGCCCTTTGCAAGCATGTGTGCTTCTCCAGGAGGAATCTCTGATGCCACTGCTGGAAGCACTGACTTGGTTGGAAACTTTCCCCTGGAGCAGACAGAGCAAAAAAAAAAAGCCCCAGAGCCCTTATGACCTCAAAAGCTTCTGCCTCTCAGCACTGTTGTATTATTTTATCTAGAGGCTGTAAGATATGCACAGCCAGAAGGATCACTGAAAAAGGGTGAAGCACCCTGTGCCTGTTCAGAGTCCTTGAACAGAGGGTTCAAATCCAGCACACTCTGCTAGGAACAGGACCTTCCAGCTAGGAACAGGACCTTTTCTGGAGGTGCAGAAAATCTAGGGAGGGGGAACAGGGCTGGGAATCCCAGGTGGAAAATGTGCCCCCTGCACTTGTCCTCCTCTCAGCAATGCCTGCTCTGGTCTCTGTGTGCTGCTGGGAGTGATTAACACCACATGAGGTTATTTGACCCCAGAACCATCCTCCCCTTGCCTGTCATTGTCACACAAACCACAACCCCATGGAGGCCAAGCAGGCAGCAGCTCTTGCTTCACCCCAGCCTTTTGCTGGGGAGATGGAGAGTGCAGGCAACCAGTCCCCAGCATGGCCCAGGCCCTCCAGGTCCATACTGGTGACTATCAGCCTCATCCTGCCCCATTGAGCTGACAGCAGCCCAAGAAATACTGCTGGAGGAATGGACACCCACTGCTGCCCAGCTGCCAGAGGGGGATTTCACAACCAGTCCATTCCCAGAAGACCAAGCTGAACAGCAGCTCACAGTCTGGGAAAGAGCAACAACCCTGACAAAGAGAAGGAGCTTAATCAAAACCTTTCCTCAACATCTGGCATTAATATCTGAGCCAGTGTGCGTGGTTCCCCTGCTTCTTCTAACTCACTGATCCAGCCAAGGCCACTGAAAGTGTGGATGGAGCTTGTGCAGCCCTCACCATCACACACCTCACCTCCTGCCATGAGGCTTCATGTCCCTCTGGTGAGGGCAGAGCCTCAAGGCTCCATAATCAGCCCAGAAAGTGATCTGGGTTCTGCCTGACACTGTGTGTGTGCCTGCTTGGTGCTGGCTACAAAGCCCTCTTCAGCTGGGACAGAAAGAGAAATCAATTTCCATGGTAACTCAACTTGCACCCCCACTCCCCCAGAGCATCCTTGGGTGAGTGGGAACTGACTGGGAAATGCATTTGAAATTTTTACACAGCCTGCTCTGTTCACCCACAACATACAAACAGACATCAGCCAAGTTTGAGAGAAGTTATCATATTTTCCATGTTTTCCAGTAAGAAAACAGGAAGGGGGGAGAAACTCCCACCAGCCTGTCCTCTGAGCCACATACCCCACAAGAGAAGCCTGTGATTATGACCATGTTTTGTAATTGCTTGAAGTTTTCCTGGGAAAAAAAAAAAAAAGTTTTCTCAGGCTCCTGCAAGGAGAAATCCCCTGCAGTCCAGAGCCCAAGAATGTCATTTGTGTAAAACAAGCTGGAAAACACACTGTTGCAAAACTCTTGATGCCATGACTGAATCATGTTCTGCAAGTGATTTATCAAGCAGAGCTGCTGCAAACACACCAAATGCTCCAAACATCTATTTTCCTTTACTAGTTTTATTTCCTGTAAGATGCTTTTAATCTGCAAGGAGGATCTCTGCCAGAAGCAAGGGGAGGAGCTCAGGACACACCACTTGAAGCCCCTGGGAGCAGGAATCACACATGCACCCAGCCACACTTCTCTACAGGCAGCTCCTGCACTGCCAGCACCCAGAGAAGCTTTTACAGACTCAGGGAGATTTTGCACAAGAATCCAGCCCCAGGATCTGACACATGACACCCAGCAGCCCTGGCCACCAAACACTTGAAAGCATAATTTCCTTCCAGCAGGACTTTGCCCAGCCAAGGATACACCTGGTGCTTTCCTGTATTACACCACTGACACTGATGAGGAGGTCACTGTCAAAAGCTTCTTTGACTTTAACCTTCAGGAAGTCTTTGCTGAGCTCCTCCAAGTCACAAAGAGCTTCTGTAAGGTCCTGGATGAAGTCAGGCAGAATTTCCACCATAAAAGAAAATGAATGGAAACAGACAGATGTCACAGGAAACGTTTCCCCTCTTCAGCAAAGGAACATTTATTGAAGATGTGTCTATCCACAAGCCTTGATGCATAGTTCAAGGATTATAAACAACACTGAAATGGTCAACAGGATTATTCCAGCCCTCAAGTCACTAAGCCCATTTACATTCATGCTCTGGGTGGGCCAGCTGCAGAGTTGGCCAGGAAGCAGTCACGTTCCCTCACACCACCTCTTGGTCACATCAACCTTTCTGCCACAGTAATTTGTCTCTTTGGGACTGAATCAGGAAAGAAAGGAAATATTTGGAACCACATGGATATGACAGAATGTCAGGAAGCCACACACAGCAACACTCCATGGTGACTGCCCAAGCACTGGGGACTAACAAAGAAAGTGCACCTGAAGCACCAACTTCCCACTGCCCAAGCCTGCTCCTGCCGAGTTTCACCACAACAGGAGAAGCAAGAGGAGACCTCCTGAGGCTTCCACCAGGACCAAGACATCTGTAAGAGACCTGCACACACAAACCTAAGTGACAGGCTGTCCTGGGAGCATGAGGAGAATGGTCACAATCTAGGAACAGGAGGAAAAGTGCAGTACAGAAAACCCATCCTGGTCCTCCACCAGTTGGACACAGCTGGCTGGGACAGACCTATGCTTAAGTCAATACTTGTGGGCAATCTTTGCTCCCTTGTGCCTTGACCTCCTGCCTCAACTCTGTGTGTGTGTCCCCCCACAAAGTCCAAAGAGCCCCGAAGTGAAACAAAAAGCACAAGTAGGAAGCAGGATCTCTGTCTCCCTCTGGCCATTCACCTTTCCAGGTCTTAGCATTTGGGCAGAGGCAAGCCAAAACCCACAGGGCACCAGCAAGGGGTGGAAACCACTTTGCCTCTCCCAGACAGAGCTCTAGCTGGGAAAAACGAGTGGTGTGCAGGAATCCAGCAGTTGCCAGGCCCGACCTTTTTATTAGAATTTTGTTTAAATAGCCCTCACTTCCCAACTCACACACAGCTGAGCTGCCGCCGGGCTGAGCAGGGAAAGCCCTGCCTGAGCAAACATGAACAGCAAAGAAGGAAACACTTCCCAAGGCACTGGTGCCTGGGCTTGCCTTGAAATGGAAAGGACTCATTGAAAATATTTATACTTCAGCTGCAGGGAGGAGAAATGGGAAAAATGAAATATATAAAGAGGAAAAATAATAATAAAATAAATAAATAAATAAATAAATAAAATGTAGGCATGTAGGCAGCGAGCAGAGCTTTTCACTTGGAGATTTTCAGCGTGGGTGCAAGCAGAGCTCCCGGCCAGGGCTGCCCGACTGCAGCATCCCCAAGGAAAAGCTCCCCACGCTGGATGGAGGGCCGGGGGCTACACCTCGATGTGGGGCTGAGCGCAGCCCAAGCTGCCAGCCGAGGGTCTTGGCCTCGACGTCCGGCGAGGGTGGGTACTCACATGAGGTCGGGCCGGTGCCGGTGGAGGATGGCGCAGAAGGCGAGGCCGTCGCGGAAGGAGGTGGTCATGTTGGTGATGCTGACATCGCGGTAGCCCTCGCACTGCTGCTTGCACCACAGCTGCAGGTTCTGGATGGCCGCCATGCTCTGGGGGAAGAAGCGGGGAAGAGGCAGCAGCCCCCGTCCCCCGGGACGGCTCTCCCGGAGCCCCGAGCGCTGCCGAGAGCCGCGGGCTGGCGGCGTGCGGGAACCGGCGGGGAGAGGGCGGGGAGAGG
>JAAWXA010000035.1:5167747-5222062 GCA_038090715.1 Florisuga fusca | reverse complement strand
GGGAGATGGGGCCGCACAGGCTGGGCCTCAGCCGAGGGGTTAAAGGTGGTTTGTTTCGCCCAGACACACACCAGAAAAAACAAACCAAACCAAAACAACCCAACCCACGTTTCCTTCGTGAAGGGGCAGCTGCAGAGGGGGGGTATGAGGAGGGAGGATGGAGAATGGGTGCCCCCAGGGTTCTCCTCCTGCACAGCGACGAGGGCGGCCAAGCCGTGGGCACAGGGTCTGCCCAGGGACATCACCTCGGCCACCCTGCACCCTGTCCCTGCAGAGGGGACGAGCAGGGTGGGTGGCTGGGTGAAGGAGCCGGGGAGGCAGCCGTGGCCGGGGGCAGCAGGACGCTGGCCAAGCCCCAGGGCTGTTCACCTTCTCCCTCCCCTGCACACACATCCCATAAAATAACTCACCAGATCCCGTGCAGCTGGCAAAACTGCCCAGGAGACAGGGTAAGGCTTCAGAGCTGCCTATAAATGAGGAAAAAATAATTAATAATACATATAATATAATATATTAATGGCATTTCTATGACATGATATGGATAATATACATTAATATATAAATACCTCACAAATAATTTAGTGTGTTTCCATTTCATCAACGATCACTGGCCAATGTATTTACTTTATGGTAAGGATTATACATTTCATTATAAATGCCTTGCTGGGCATGTCAGCAACTTTTACATCTCCATTCACTTTATTATTAATGGTTTCCTGAACAGTAACAGCATAATAATGCACACAATGCAGCATGAATATTTGATGTGGCATCTATAGTCTCCCATTCATCATTTATAACAGGCTACAAAAACATTATAAAACATTTATTACAAATTTATAGATCACTTTATACTAAAACAAAGTTGTGTTATAAATACATTATTAATCCTTTATGCCATTTATAGGAATCCCTTGTAATAAGGCCTTAGCATATGTTGCTGCACAACTGTAACAAGATCAGTGTGGCAAGAAAGAAATATGGCACAGTGAGCCTGCTCCTGAGTACTGAGCATGTTCTGAGAAGGAAAGTATAAACATCTGCACTCAAAATTAATCAGACTACCAAGGGACCAATCAAAAAAAAAATGCTGGATTAACCCAAAGTTGTTTTTTTCCACTCCTCCTCTCTGAAAAGATGCTTGCTTTCATGCAAGTTGGAAACTTGCAGCAGTGGAGCCCTGAAAGTTGAGCTGTCCTGCTTCATTTCCTCACCACCTTGTCACTAGATTGATAAAATTTGCATAGTTTACAAAAAGCCAACTGCCTTTCCCATCCTCTGTCATCAGAAAGTTTAGGGACTGGTAAGAAATAAAGAGGATGTTGTGGGATGCTGTGTGGAAATGCATTTGTGGGGTGTATTTTTGTAAGTCCTTTTGTAAGACTGTTTTGTTTAGCATCCCCCCTGCCGTGCTTGCAGTCTACATAGTGCAGCACTGGGAAAGGAGGAGAAGAAAATGATGTTTGAAAATGAGTTGTTGACAATTGCTAGGAGTACAAAAAGTGAAAATCAGCTTCTGAGCCCAGCTTTGAACCACCCGTAGTTCCCCCTTTCAGACTTAATGGCCTGGATGGGGGGCACAGCCCAGGGAACAATATTCAGTTTTTTTAAACATATTTGTTTAACATGACAATCTGTCTTCTAACAAACCCAGTTTAATGAGTTGATGTGCTTAGTCCCTTCTCATTACCTTGCATTTTGGGAAGGGGCAGCTGGGGCTGGGTGGCAGGGGGACACAGACCCCCCTGGGCTGGACTTGGGGAGCAGCTGTGACTTTCTGTGTGTCACAAACCGCTACATTTCACCTCATTCCTCCCTGCACTGTGCGTGGTCATCTGTGTTTGACTGAGACTGTCATCAGAAAAGCATCCAGGCTTGCAGACACCAGGAGAAACTATTTGTCTCTGGCCCCAACCTGTGCTAACCCTGAGAGAGGGTTAGGTTGGAGGTGCAGCCCTTGGTACACCAGAGACTCAGGTCCACATTATACATTAAGGTGATTAAAATGACATTGCTGCAGGAGTTAGCTAATGCAGTGATAGTGTTACTGCTGGCCCAATCGAGGCTTTTCAAAATGCAGGCATCAGCAACTTGTGCACTGTTCCTCGTTAGTGATTAAGGGGAGCTCTGTGGAAATGTATAGCTGTGACAAACCCTTAACACAACAAATAAACTAACAAGCACCAGAGGGAGGAACAGGGCAGGAAGGGAGCAGAGCTGCCCATGCAGCTGCCTACCCAGTGCCCACAGTGGGTACTGTTCTCCTAGGATGTTCCTCGTGGGATGATCCTTCCAAATCCTTGCTCTGGATTATAGTTTTCCCTTATACATCTTTTCCTTGTATGTCCTCAGCCCATGTGGGGGACCTGACCCTCACTCACTGAACTTTTATGAGTGCTGCTGAGTGAAATTTCCCACCCGTGATGTACTTGGAGCAGAGAGCACCCTGTGAATACAGTGCCTGTTCCTGTAGATCCCCTTCCTGAAGCCTGTTTGGAAACTTGCTGGAGAACAGCAGTCCACAGACAGGGAGCGATTTATTGTTCTCTATTTACAGAAGCATCTTCTTTTCTTTCTCTTCCACAATCCTTTTCACTTCTCTTCCTAGATTCCAAACTGCAATGGAGAAATACTGAGTGCTTCCTGATAGTTGTTATGACCATGGGCATCACCCTCTCCCTTTAGCTCTTAAATTTATCCTGGTTCCCACAGCCTGGACTTCAGTGTTAGTAGAGGGGGAAAAAAAAAAAAATATATATATATAATATATATATATGTGGCTAGGACCACCCTAAAGCCCAGAGAAAAACAACCAACATTTGATGCTTTGAGGACTTTAAGAGGGGGAAGGGTCGATTCCATGCCTCAGACAATGTGGAGCCTCATGAAGCTGCAAATGAAGTAATGGATTCTTTTTCATAAAAGAGGGCAACATCATAGACAAAACCCACATCTTTTAACTATTGTGGGAAATCAGCTGATCAAATTGAGCTACTTCATAATTTTGCTGCAGGCTGTATGCAGGGCTGTTCATTCCCAACAATAGGAAACGTGTGTCGTAGCCAAGAGCTCTGATACATTCCCGCCTCAATGGATTGTAATAAATTGAGGGATTCAAAACAAGAAGGAAAAAGTATGCGTTTCATCAGTAACATGCCTCATCAGCTCTCTCTTCCCAGAAGGCAGCCAGGCTGACTCCACAGAGACAGAAAGGCCCAAGCCAGGGAAAAGAAAGCCCCAACAATTTCACAGCTACTCACACGGAAATGTTTCCGCATGATTCCCACCTCTCCTCGGAGTCTGGTGAGTCTGACCTGCAAAGGAGCAGAAAAAGCATTATTACAAAATTCAAGTCTGAACTCAAATTTCCACTGAAAGGAGATGAAAGTGAAATGTGAAGTTACAGAACGAGGCACTTCGGTAAGTCTCTCTACAACACATCCCTCTGAGAAGCTCATAAATGGTAAATCCATTATCCTAAAATCCTCAAAGGACCAAAACCAGCAAGCATCAGAGCTAAGTGTGTCCTGTCACCAAGGTATAACGTGACATCACATCAAAAAAGAAACAAGTCTCTCTCCCTTGTCCCTTCTGCCTGCCAACAAAGTGATCCATCAGCTTTGCTGTCCCCCAGAACAGTGAGGTGCATGACAGGCTAGAGGTTGATGTGAGAAAGTTATTTCCAAGCAACAAGGATGTGAGACTGCATCCATGCTGCATCCTACACACCAGGTAAGGAGGAAAAAACGAAGCAGCAACAAATCTCTACTTGGTGGGTCAGCAGAGAGCCTCTGGGAGATAAAAGCAGCTCTCCAAGGGGATTGAGGATGGTGTTTGTTTCACAAGGTGACCTCCCTTTCTCTTCTGAGGAAGCTGAAACAGTCAGTGGTGATCTGCAATATGTGGCAGAACACTCACCTCCAGTCCTCTGGGCACCCCAAATTTCACTACTCTTACCAGAAACTGCAAGTGAAGGTGCATTTTGCTGATCAAAACCTGTTTGGATCATGAGATTGAGTGAAGTGACCCGTATCTATCATGGCATCACCATGGGAGCAGGACCCACCCTGGAGCAGGAGCTGGCTCAGCTGCTTTGAAATGCTGTGTCTTACCAGCAGAGTTTAATGCCTGGAAAACCAGTAATATTTGTTAGTAGTTAACAACATTAACATGCTGAAGCAAAGCAGCACTTTGCCTTGTCTAAACTCTTTGTGGTCACAAATAAGTGAAGTCTCCTTTCCCTGGTGGTGGGGGGTGAACAGTAAAGCCAAAAGAAAGGCTGACTCTTCCCTCAGGTTACTAACCTTGAGACAGTATAACTTTAAAGGCCAGAACTTTCCACTTTTGTGCTGAATTGATGTGAGAGACTACAAATCACCTTGTTTTCGTCCAGACCAAACCTGAAGCACCACATGTTTTGTTTGGGGCTGAATGAGGGCTCCCATAGGAAGTCTGTGATAGTGCAAAATTCAGACTCTTTCTCCAGTCCTGCCCTGGCAGTTTGACCACATTGGGGTCCTCCCCCCAAAGCCACCAGAACCTGTGTGCCCATGTGCTGCTGCCTGGGCACAAAATGAGGGGACAGCCTAATCTGCTGGCTCTACAAGCCCTGCAAGATGACTGATGGTAGATGTGGTTAAAGATGTCAGATGTGGTTAAAGATGTCCTACTCACCCTGTGCTGAGGATCCTTGGAGGATCTAACCCTCCTCCAAAGACCTTCCTGTTAAACTCTGGAAAGCAAAACTTTAGTTTTGAAAATCTTCATTTAAAAACAAACAAAAAAACCCAAACCCAAACCAAACCAAAACAAAAAAGGAGGTAATTTCTTTACAGTTCTGGTATGTTTTCCATTATTTGCATAATTGTTTAATGCTAAGAAGACACTTAGCAATTCTTACAGCTTAATAATTACCCAGCAATAACTGGCCTATTGTAGCTGAATTAATTTTTGAAATTGTTGCTGGGGGTCTTGGCATTCTTTTGCCCACTATCTTCTTGTGTAAGAGATGCTGTTCAGTAAACAGGGTAGTGCCAAAGGCAGGACGCCACCAGCTCCACAGGACAGGCAGATAGATTACTAGAAAGGTTCCTTGAATTTATAAGGAGGGGGAAATGCAAGCTGTTTTCTGCTTTAGGGACAGATTACCTAAATACACAGAGAGGCAAGACAGAGATTTAAAAAAAAATCAGTCCACCTTCTGCAAATGCTACCCCTATAGAAGCCAAGCTACTTACCTGGCGTGGAGCTCACTTTAACGTAGCCCAAATGAGCAAAACTTTTTACCATTTTTAGCTTTTAGAGAACAATTCCTTGAGTTAAGTGTGAATCATATCATCCCCAACTGTGGCACGGCCAGCAGGAAGTTAACTGAGGGCAGGCAGGGCCAGGATTGTGTTTTTCACTGACTGAGGTCACAGATGAGGTTGGCTGGAGGAAAAGGATGGTGGGGCCCCAGGGAGCAGTCCCAGGAATAGACTCCACAGCCCACATTTACACACAGATGACAAGTGGTGGAGGTAGTTTGGTTTGTTTTTTTCTTTTTGCATAGTATGTCTTGCATGCTGCTCCTTGCAAAGGGAGGCTTCTCTTTCTCTACCCTTCCTTTTTTCCAGTGGATGGGGAAAAGTCGGTGCCTTTAACCATGAAATCCCATTTGTTAGCACTTACCCCTCCACCTTTCTGAGCATTCCTGCTATTGACAGAGTGGGTTGGGCAGATTTGCTTTTGAGCTCAGTGCTGGGGCTCCTCCAGTTCCTCAACCTGAAGCATGGCCCAGAGGCAGCTGCCACTGAGTCAGCAGCACTCCATGGTTAGTCATGCCCTGCTCCTGGACAAACTCCAGCACACCCCTCGTGCTTCCTGGGATGCACAACCCAGCCCAGAGCTGGTCCAAAGCTGCACCCCTACTCTGGGGCACCTACTGATGCACGAGGCCATGATCCCAGCCACACCATGCCAGGCCTGGCAGAAACATGGAAGTTCCCAGAGATGCCCACTTGGACTTTCACCCCCTTGGCTGGGCATATGATGGGCATGCTGGACGAGTGTTCCTCACTCTCCACCTGAGGCTGCCACATAATAAAACATGATGCTTTGATCATGGGTCATAAAAACATTTGATATTTGCAGGAGAGAAAAATAATGTGCAATAGGAAACAAGCATGTGATGTGGACAGTTTCCTTTCCCCATCATGTTTCCCCTAGAGCTGGGGTGGGATTCCCTCTGTATCTGGGGAGATCAAAACCCTCCCCACAAACCAGTCCCAGGTGAACTCCTTCAGACACCAGCCCTGGCAGCCCACAGCTGTCCTAGGAAGCTCTTGATAACAACTGGTTGTGACAGAGAAGGGCCTAAGAAGTGATTTTGTACCCCTTTGAGTAGTGTTGTGTAGAGGGCAGATGGGAGCAGGGATTTCCACTGGGTGAGGCACGGGAGGCTTGGCCAGGAATGACCCTGCAAACCAGACTTATCACCCTCTTCTGAACGAGGTGCCAGCTCTCCTTCAAGACAGGAGATGGCCCCAGCCCCCAGGAGGAGCCTGGCAGACCTGTGAAGGATAATGCTGTCAGCTCAGCAGGGACTGGAGGAGAGAAGGTGCTCAGCCAGGCAGAGATGAAAGTTACAGAGCGCCGATTAAAAGGCGGGCGAGTGTCAGGGCATCAGCCACGCTGTCACTAAACTGTTCTAGAGCTGTCACAGCTGCCTTTGCAGACAGGAGGGATGGGCTCCTGCCCCAAGCTGTCTCTGCACAGCCAGGCACCCCTTGACAGCCCCATTCTCAGCCCTGATCTGTTTTCAGTGACATGCTCTAAGCTAAGGCAACCTGCTCTGCTCCACTGGGTCCAAGCAGAGGATGGCAGCAAATACACAGTGAGAACCTTCAATACAGCAGAATGCAGTGAGAACAACAAATCCTAGATGAGAGCTCTTGTACTGGGAAATCTGCAGAGTAACTTATACCTGCTCTCCCTCCCTTTGAATGTGTTTTTTGATCTCACGAAAGATCATTGCTGCTGCTGCTGATAGAGATCTGCTGCTTCCACCTTCTCAAACACATCTCTTTTTTCCTACTGCTCTACAAAGTGTGGCTGTCATGGTGTGAGGGGTCACTAAAAAGTTCTGCTGACATTCAAACACTCCCAAACATCCTCCAAGTGTCCTGGGGCTGATCTGCTCACAAAAGGTTCCCAACAGAGAGAACAGAAATTGGGGACCAACCACACAACCTGATTTTGTCCATAGACATTTCTAGTTACAGCCCTGGGGTGGGGTTTCTGGAAAGTGTCACCTGCAGGGAGGATCTTCACCAAAGCACCAGCTGCTTTGTCTGACTTACTGTCTTTGCTGTGGTAACAGACATCTTCCATGCTCTTTGATTCCAAGTCCTGTGAAAAGCCCTTTCCCAGCCAGTCCCAAAAGTTCCCAGATGCTCTTGGCCCACAGCAGCACCAAAAGAACAACCTCCCTGCTCTGACAAACTGAGCAGTACCTTAATGATGTCTGATATGGGACTAAAGTAAGAGGAGCCAGTAACATCACTGGGAACCCTTTAGACAGGCATTAATCCTGCTGTCACTGAGCCCCTCAGGAAAACCATTTCACTGACTTGATCTTCTTCAGCTGTTCTTCCCTGTAATTTATATGTAGCTAATTGCCACAGTAGTGGCTCTGGATGTGAAGCAGATGCTGCTGAGGGAAAGAGCATATTGCATCCTGAAGTGATGGTTCTAATCTCTTTATTTAAAGGCAAGGCCACTCACAGTTGATGGGAAGTTCAGAGCACTCCCTTTTCTCCTCCCTCTTCCTGCAAAGCCAGCCAGACATCCATTCATATTTTGACACATTAGCAAAAGTTGTCAGCTTCAGCACTCCTGACTCACAAGCACAGACAATATTTCTGCACCCAGCCACCCGTGAGGTCACAACTGTCCTTGCCATCAGCAAGCAGATACAGAATAATTTACAGCCCTCTATAAAATTCCTCCAGGATCTTTGTCTTTAGAATACTACAAAGATTTTCTACTAACAAGTGGAGTGCCAGAAGAACAGAGACAAACGACATGAAAGCAAACTGGTGATGAGAATTGAGACTGGAGAACAAGCATGTGCAGTCAGTTATTTCTCTGGAGCAGAAGGAAGACAAACACCTCCTCTTCTGTCCTCAAATGATGGCTGGCAAATAAGCCAGCACTGATATCAGCAGACAAGGATCAGAGAGCAGTGGTCATAAGAGTCACAGGGAGGAACTGGGCAGATCCCAAACAGGAAACTCAATTGCTTGTTCCAAGACTCCACTGTGACAGTGGCCAGCTGCTGGGATGTTTGCAGTTATCAAGAAGTTTCATTTGTTTTTAAAGAAAAGTTTTCTAAAGAACCTCTTAAAAACTTGTTCTGTCAGCAACTGTTGTTGGCCAAACTCATCTGTTGCACCCCACTGGCCCTTCTAAGCCCCCTCAATTTCCTGCAGATGCTGTGAAAGGCCAGGATGGTTCTGTGAACAGTTGGCTGCAGTGCCAGGTACTCCAAAGGTGCTTGGTCTAGAATAGTTGAAGAACAGGAAGAGTGAAGCCAAGCTACACCCAAGGTAGTGCAGAGCACAGAAAGGTAACAATGGAAACAGAGAATTTTAATTAAAAAAGAAGAAAAAAAAACAAAACCAAAAAACAGCCACTCCCAGAAGTGGTCTCCCCCCTGCATGTTCCCTCCAACACAGGAGTGCAGAGACTTCAAGTGCAAAGGCCAGCACTCCATTCTGCTCTCCTAGCAGTTCTGCCTTCTTGGAGAGACAACAACCAAACCAAGCAACAAACAGACTGTCACTGCACCAAGACCCCATGAAGGAAGTGGTCCCTGTTTGGCACAACATTCAGGAGGTTTTTCTCCCACAATAACGGTGTCTGAGCCAGGCAAACCAATCCCTGCTCCTTTCTGATCTTCAGTCAGCACACTCTCCTCTTCCAGCACAGTCTGGCCTGCTACATCACCTCTTTGATCCTCCAAGCACATGGGTTGAAATACACTGTCTTCAGACAGGGCTTCAAGGCAGCCAATGAGTTCAGTTAACTCCTCTGGAAGGGGAGCTCCCAGAACCAGGTGTTCATATCATGGCTTCCATGTGGAGAACCTTCAAGGCCTCTGAGATCTGAGAGCTGGTGTCAATCTGTCCATACATCCCCACAAGGAAGGCTCTGTGCAGTAACACTGCTGCATGCTCTGAGAAACAGAAAGACAGCATGAGGACTGGCCCAAGGGCTGCAAGGTACAAGCAAGAGCAATTCACCAGCAAACACTGAGATGAACATTTGCAGCTGTGCAAGTAATTCTCTCCCCTTCCACAAGAACACAACCCACTTCCTTATAGCTCTGTGGGCATGTGGTTCATGCAAGGGATTACTGTGGAGAAAATCTTAAGGGAGGAAATCTACTTGAAGGAAGCATCCCTTGTGTCTTCCAAGGGAGGCTGTTCCCTGGCCCAGGAGCCCAGTTTTGATCCTTGTGAGGTCAAGCATGCACCAAAGGTGGCAAATACCAACTTACCTTGGCAAAGGAGGGTGTACTCAGGCAAGTTCCTCAGTGCTGTCTGCACCACCTCAAAGTCTCGACTCCCAAGGCAGTACATGAAGGTGGGAAGGAAATCTGCAGCAATGCTGGGAGTAAAACAGGATAGTGTCAGTATGGTCCAGATCAGCATCAAGAGGCATGCAAGATGGGCAACCAGTGCCCATCAGTGACTCTGGATAGCCTAAGCTCCAGTGGTCCTCACCTGGGGTTGTTCTGAATGGATCGCAAAGCCAGGCTAAAGGCCAGATTTCGGGAGGACTCCTCTGAGGAACTCATCAGCTTCTGAAGGTTTGTCTGAAAGAAAACACACAAATTAGGATCCTGGGGCATCCAGGGAACACAAACTCCTCAGGCTTGCATTACTACCCCTCTAGCACCAATCCAGCCCAATACACATCCAGCAGGTACTGGCTGAGCCAGGAAATCCCCCTCTGTAAGAAGGATTATCCTGTTTTTGAATACTTTAAAGCACCCTTCTATAATCATACTCTCTGAAGGCTCAAATGTTTTTGGCAGAGCTGCTCTGCTCTCTCCTTGCCCCAACACTGGGAAAAGGACAGAGGGTTAATTCTTCCTCTGACATAGAGAGAAGTTAAAGTGGTTGATGACAAACCCAGTATGCAACAGAGAGAAGATGGTAGCAAACTAAATACTGCCTGCTGTCAGAGGGCCTAACTGGAGATCAATTTCTCCTGTGATGCTGCAACCACACAAAAAGCAGTGTAAGGAGAGAACTTAAGCTGGCTGTACAACACAGCATGTAGTGAAAAGAATCCCTTCTAGTGGCAGGTTGAGACACTCATACTCACAGCAAAAAAGGAGAGAATTTCTGGTCTCCGTCTGGACATCTCATCAATGTCTGTGAGCACCTCCAAGATGTCTGGTGGAAGACACAGGTCAAAAGGGGTGATGACTAAAATTCACTGATCCAGCAAAGGATCTTTTCTTTTTTCCCTAAAAATCCAAATCTCCCAAGCAGAGAAGTTTTCCCACCTGCAGGCAGAGGTGGGAATGCAGGCATTCTTCAGAAAGGATGAGAGCAAGAAGCTCATGTGCCAAATGAGCCCAGCCCAACCTGCCCAGGCAGAGGCCACCAGCACTGTCATGCCATGGGCAGGTGAAGGAGTAGAGTGGGGTGTGAGTTTTCAATTCTAGAAGAAAGCCTCTTTTAACAACAGTTTCCAGGCAGGACTTTTTCCCTTTGTTTCTAGTGTAGAAGGAAAACTGTCACCCCAATAACACAACTTAAGTCTGAAGCCTAGACACTTGTGATTTCAGAAGACCTTTGAAGAAGTATCTTGTTCCCATGTGCCAGGTTAATATTAATTTTCTTCTATGGAGGCCATTTTGGGTGTTTGTAACAAAATCCTGCTTCTCATCACTTTGGGATTTTTATATAATTTTAAAAAATAGCATTCCTACAAGCACTCCAGACCTAGCTCAAAAATCTGCAGCACTCCTTGAATTACTCATATCTCAAAGCAGTTATAAGATCCTTGAAGAACCCTAAAGGAAAGGCAGCCTCAGCACTGCTAAGTGATAACAGCATCATAGGAAGCCTCTGTCACAGACTCACAGAAGGCTATGGATGAGTTCATCCAAAACAAAACCACATCTTAAATGCTGAACACTTCTATACACAAGGCTGAAACAGGAAACCAGCCTGTAGCTGCCAGATAAGGGTTGGCATCTGTCTGCATCTGCCCTGTGCTTTTATACAGCTCTGCAGATCAGTACTTACCCTCAACTGTTTGGCCTCTAGAGAGCCTCTTCATGTATGGGGCCATTTCAGCTGGAGTGAGAGGAGTGAAGAGAGACACACTGACAAGGGGCAGAGAGCCAGCTGTTGCTTCATCTGAGGGGAAAGAGAGAGAAGAGGTCAGTCCCCACAGCCTCTGAAGCTTTACCCAGGAAACAGTTCAGTATTCCCCACCAGTGCAGTGGTGTCCCATGAGCCAGCCAGGAACACTGTAATAGCATTCCTGGCTTTCACAGCTACACCTTCTGGTAGTGCCCAGCTGAAACAAAGAGAAGGAACCTCCCCCAAGCTGTATCGAGTAACTTTCCCGTGCCAGTTGTAAATAAAACAGTGGAGAAGTAGATGTGTCCTTAGGAGTCTCTTAACAGGTCAATCCTGAAGCGTGGCTGAGGAAAATCCACAACCATACTTGCCCTTGTTAAGAGCTCTTCTTCTGCTCCAGTAGTGATACCACTGACAGGGAAACAAAACAGGTACTGGTGGCAGAGTGCTGAGTACACAAGTGCCATTCTCCACTCTAAACACCCTTTCATTGGGCTGCCATGCATAGAATGAGCACAACACAGTCCATAAAATATCTGTGTGCCAAAACACACTGCAGATGGGGTAACTCTTCCCCCACAACTCAGACTCACCATCTTTCTCTTCTTCAGAGCCCCTCTCCAAGATGCCACTCTTACTAGGCAGACTCAGCCCAGCCAGGAGGGACTTCAACATTGCCAGGTCACTGTTGTCAGATGATAAGTCACTGGGAGAAGAGATGGCATGTTTAGCTTTCAGGAGTAGTAAGGGCATGAGGACAAATAAGAGGATATATAAATACACCAAAACAAATTGTTTCTCTGAAACAAAACCAAGATTTTTCCTTTCATTGTAATTGAAACTCATGTGTTTTTCCCCATATCTGCAGGCGGGACCCTGCAGCAACCACTCAGGAAAAAGACCCTCCTGATGGCCCTCTGGAAATGACTGTAGGCACTGCAATGCCCCAGTAGGACATTTAGGCTATTATGTGAGTTGAAATCACCATCTGACTTCCCTGGTCTGTTTTCACCTATAGAAAGGAATATGCTGCTCACCTCAATAGAGACTTAAGGGAGCTAAGGGTGAAAAAGTGCCATATCAGTAGCAATTTTGTCACAGTTTTGCTTCCTCTCTAATTAGCTGACATCAGCCTGACTGTGCAATCTCTCTGTGAGCTAACCATTGGCTAACTGGAATAAAGAAACTTACTGGAGTGGATCAGAGTGCTTCTGCAAGAAGGAGACAGCTGCCTGGGCATTGCAGGTGATGTACTTGTGGATAAACTGAACAAACTTGCTGATAAAGGCAGCCAGGTGCCGTGAGGATTTCCTATAATTCTGAGAAAGAAAAAAAATCAGAGTTTAAAAAAAAAAATAAAAAATTATGCATTGCCCCATCCTGAACCTCTAAAGTGCAGGGAGTAGCTTCTTGGTCTCCTGCCTCCTCTTTAAGCTCTCCAAGGAACTTGATACACTTTTTTGTCCATAGGTTTTCCCTTCAAATGTGAGAGCTGGGCTGGCTCTGTGTGACATGATTTTCTCCCTCTAGTGGCTGTCAGCCCGCGCATGGAGGGGGAGCAGCCCCTTTCCTACCAGCAGCAGACGGATGAAAGAGAGGAGACAGTCCCACAGTGCCGCCTGGTGCTCGTTCTGGAAGACCTGCGGCTGGAGCAGCTCCAGGATCCCCAGGACGTGCATGAAGAAGGTCAAGTGGTTCTGCTGCCTGAACTCCTGGAAATTGAGGTGAACACGGCCATGCAGCAGCGCTGCAATCATTGGCAAGTGCCTGAAATGCCAAACAGAAGAAAATCCAGATCCAGCCTCCTCCTTGAAACTGTTACATGCTGTTACACCTCAGTTCCTGGAAGGAAGCATCCCTTATCCTTTCCCAGGGTTCTGGATTTGATCCCTGTATCCACAGAACCAGCAAGCCCCATTTCCCACCCCTGTTCTGTTCTCTAGTCTCCTACTCCAAGATAACTGTTTCAAGACAGACCTGAGAGATGCAACTCTGCTGCTCCTTCTCTGGACTTGTGTACATGAATGCAAATTCTGTCATCAACCATCATGATTGCTGCAAGTTTGTTCCCCTTGTAGAGGAGCAAGGGTTGATGCCCTTAAATGAACACCAGCCACCAGGGTGAGAGGGGAGAGTGGTACCTCAGAAGTAAGATGGGATGAGCCACAGCCAGCTTCCTGCAGGCCATATTGGCATCCCAGACCCGGCTTTCTGCTGACTTGGAGTCACTGGTGTCTGCAAGGAGGTTAATGAACCTGTGAACCAGGGCATCGAGCTAGAAGAAAAGCAATGAGTAAACAGTTCAGAAGTTTAAAGCACAATTAAGCCCCTGGCTCTTCAGTGTTTCACAATTCCTTTCCAAAGACAGAGGGGGTTAAAAGAAATTATTTTCGAGTAGAATCTGTGAGCAGATGCAATGTTCCAGCTGGCACAGGATCTGAAGTCCACGGTCCCTACAGACATGAAAGCACAACCAGATGCCTGTACACTTGTGCTTTACAGCAGCCTTTGGCACACAGAAGTTTGTGAAGCTTATAGAATTTTATAGAAGGGCATTGCAAAATAAACCACACCTGAACTCTCTTGCTCCTGAAAAAGGAGCCACCCAAGCAAGCTTTTGCCAGTCCTCTCCTCTTAGATTGGACATCAAGGTAGCATCCATTCAGGGTGGACAACTGGGAAGGGGCATTTCTGTGCCTCCAGCTTTACCTTGCAAGTGCTGCTGTCTCTGGCTCCTTCACTGGTGAGAAGCATTTCAGGCAGAGGAACAAGGAGCTCAGGTAGTTGCAGGTATATCTGAAGCAGAAGGTCCTGGCAGCATTTTCCCACAGAGCTGAGGGGAAAAAAGGGGAGCTCAGTCACCAGTTACTATGTTAATTCAACCAGCAAACATCCCAGACCCACCAGATTACTAACAGCCTTCCTGCATATGGCAAACAGACCATGTAAAAGAGCAGCCACCAGTAATCTGAGTCAGTGTTGGTTTCAATCTTTCCTTCTTTTGAACTACTCAGGTCATTTACATTACACAGGGGTCCATCATTAGGACATGTGAAGTTAGGAAACTGCAGTTACAAAGGGGCACAGGCCAAGAAAGCTGAGTTCCTGCTTGGGGTACTTCTGGTCACCCCCATCCCAATTGGAAGAGTGGTCTGAGGCACAACTACTCAGACCAGCCAGCCTCTTCTCAACACACCCACCCTCCACAGGTCCCTGGCACCATCTGTGCTGGGAGGCAGTACAATGCAATGGCAGCTGAAATTACTCAGGATCTTTTCTACCACCACTAGAAGCAAGGTTAGTACTAGGTCAGTTTGTTTCACTGTCACAAATGCACTACCTCCTCTTCCCAGTGCTAACTGAGCTGTTAGAAAACAATGAGAGCAACCATAATTGTCAGAAGCAGGATGCAATATGAGCAGTGATTCAAGACAGAAATAGACAAAAAATCCCACCTTAGAAACTGGTAACTAAAAACAACCACTCGCTTAAGAAAAAAAAAACAAGCATGGCAAGCATTTCCTCTTGAAGTCCTAAAAGCAAAAGGGCCTTGAAACATCCCTTTTAAAGTCATCTTCTTGGTCCAAGTACCACATAAAATGACAACTAACTACAATTTGATAGTGCTCCTCATCTTCAACCCCACCTGCTTCCCCACTGCTGGATACAGCTGGTCAGATACTCGGTTACTTTTTTGATGCTCTCAAGGTCCCCATGAGAACAACTGAGCAACAAAGGCAGCCGAGACTGGATGAGTGTGCAGGAGGCCTCTTCTGTGTTCTGGTATCTGGTTTCTGCTTCAGACAGGATCAGCTCCACCATGCTGATCAATTCCGATGCCTTTAGGTGGAGCACAAATTCCTCACGGCGCTTCTATAATGCAAGAGAACACCCAAAATGAACCCAAATGAATCTCTAGATCCTTGGTTCCTTCTATGGTCACACTTTCCAAGTGGAACAGAACACCTCTTAGGGCTAGACTTAAGAACAGCCCCACAGCTGGAGCTCTGAAAGCATGTATCACAGCCCCAAATTAAATCTCTTTACTCCTACTTCCTAACTAATTTACTTCAACTCATCACGTGCAACCAGACAGAAACCATAACTCAGTCCCCAAACCAAAGAAATTCCTCTGTGGAGAAAAAACGTAACCCCTTCTCTTTCCTGGCAAAATGGGAATCATGCCACACTGGATTTTAGCTTGCTCACCACTGCAGCCTTGTGCCTTCATGTTTAACAGATAGTGTGGCAACTGCTGCAGGAGCTGCAGAGCAGATGCCAAGTGGGCAAACTTCTGTGTGTTCCTATCATCTTTTTGGACTCAGTTTGTCACTGTAATATGTAACATAGCAAAGCAGCTAAGTAACCAGCTGAGGTACTAGCAGCAAACTTGGCATGCTGCACCTGTATCACTCCAGCCACCTCTTGGGCCATGGGGGAAAAAAAGAAAAAACAAACAAACAAAATACATCAGGCATTGCAAAAGTGTCACTTCTTACTCCATCCAAAGAGGAATCTTGGAAGAACTGAACCACTACCTGAGGAGTTCTTTGGTCCCTTCCCTGCCAGATCCGAGGAATGTGAATACAGGCCCACAAGAAATCCAAGGATGCAGTTGGGTCAAACCTGCCAGAAGACAAAAGAAGACAGATTTGCAATTACAGTCAGCAGAGCCCTCAGGCAGCACAAAACACATGGCAGCAGCTCTAAACATCATGAGTACTGTGAAGAAAGGAACATCTGCAAATGTAAAAATAGGATCCATTATGTCCCGAGAAGGGGTTTGGTTCTGTTCCCAGATTACAATTAAATATTTGTGGCAATAAACACTGCACAGGGTATGGAGCTGAACAAATGGCATTCAGCAAGAGTGTGGCAGCTAGATGGTGTCTTGCACCACAAGGCCAGAAGTTGGTCATCAACACAACTGGTACAATCAGGACAGTGACCTTACTGTCCCAGTGTACAAAACACCATTTTCTGGCTGTTATCCTGGACTGCAGAAATGAATGAAATTTTTACTAAGTAAGGGATCAATAACAAAACAATAATCAAACAAACACTGCTAGCTTTAGAAATCTTGCTAGTTTAGTCATGTCCTAAACTACTGTTATTAGGTGTTATAATTCCCTGGTCCATAAGGAAAACAAGTTTAAGCAAGATACTACTACAGTGGCACTTCAGTATTCTAGAGCAAAATACAGAAGCTGAGAGCTTGGGCTGCTTGAGAGATCAGAACTGGGAGCCTGGTGCCAGAAAGGGGTTAGAGAAAGACTGGTAATGGAGTTTTGTACAACCAAAAGATCCAGCAGAGCCTGCCCAGGAACATCCGTCAGTTTGCTATCCAAGCCATCTTTCAAACCCCATGTTCATAAAGATTATCAACAAGGGCAACATGAGATGGATTACCCAGTGATTAGCTCTTCCTATTCAGAGCACAGCCAAACCTTTATGTGCTGCTTCCATCAAACAGCAGGTAGTATTTATATCGAGGTACACAAACCAGCATGACTGAAATCAGCATCTTTCCCACAAAGCCTGGTTTTGGCTGGGTTACATCTCCTGGCAGATGTCCCATGGAACGTGGCAGCTCTTGTTCTCAGCTTCTGCCTCAGAGTTTGTTCTCTCTCAGCTCAAACCTCCTTGCTAGGCCCAAAAAACCACTCACCTTTGCTCCCTGTTTCTGGAAAGCAGAAGTCTGATGCACTGGTGCAGTGTGGTCCAGCTGGACTGGTGAGTCAGAAGAGCCAAGAGATACGGGCGGAAGGAAGGCACCTGAGAGCCTGCCTGAAAGGACCAAGCAAAAAAGAGATGTACAAACAGATCCTTGCTTCAAGGTGGATGTAAGAGACAGGGTGTGCATTAGAGAAGAATGATGATCCAGGAAGACAGCACAGAACACATCATCTGGATTTATGATTTGAACTGCAGTACTCTCTTAACAGAACGTGGCATCAGCCTTGAAATTCAGTTTCAGTTTTAGCTTTGGCACAGCACCTCTGGGCAAGCTACTCATCTGTCAGCAAAAATAACAATGAAAATACAGCTGGCAGGGCTGTTCTGGGACCATGTTGTGCCTAGAAAGCACTTTCAAGTCCTGAAAAGAACACGGCTGAGGAAATAAAGATAAGGTGAAACATAAGCCTTGCACTCAGAAGGATGCAACAGAAGCCTCCTCCTGGTCACCCTGTACTGCTTTGGAACTGGCAGAGCAGCATGTGGGAAAACATAAAACTACCCCTTGCCCTCTTTCCAAGTGCAGGTCAGTACCCCAGGGAGTTGGTTTCAGCACAGTAGTCCCTCTGCACTCTACTTACTTTGTTCCAGGAGAACAGTAGCTTCTGCTGGAGATCAGGGCAACTGCTGATCACTTCTGGGTCAAGCATCTCCAGCCAGTCATTAAGAAGGCCAGAGGAGGGCCCTAGCCAAGCAGCTTCAGTACTGGTGAGAAAACAAAGCCACTGTCAGTGGTGATGCCACTAACCCAGACCTACCAGTAAATTCCCATTACTGCCCAGCCTCACCTGCAGCTGTCCAGCTCCTTCTTCACTGGTGTTTCTTCTTTGTCCTGGAGCAACAAGGAGCTCACCACAGCAATAGGTTTCATGGCAGGAAGCCTGGAAGTGGTCTCAACAGTAGCTGAGAAAAGGACAATCAGGAGTTCCTCCAAGTATGGAGAGTGAGTTTCAATCAGGCCTTGAAGGACTAGCAGAAGGGGAAAGAAGTCACTCGTTAACTTCAGGATGAAGTTAAGCTAAAGAAGCTTGTAAGAATATCACGAAGGCACTCAGTCCAGCAACTCCAAGACCCTGGCTCAGTAAGCAAGAGGAAAGACATTTTTATCTGGGATAGTCAGCTTCTATTTCTCATTTTGTTAGTGGAAACTGAGGGTTTTCCAAGAGACTTAATCTCAGGCTGAGAGCAGGATTTACAACCCACACACCAGTACAGAGGAAGGAGCTGATGCAAGGCAGGACCAAGTTTAGATCAGTTTACATTTTCTAGCCCAGGCAGAAGGCAGCTTCCCACAACCTGCACATTAGGTACTCCCATTCAGATGAAGCAGGGGAGGAGAGCAGAAGGACAGCCATACCTTTGCTGATGAGCTCTGGCTCCACGTTACACTTCTCTCCTGATTTCAGGGTGGCAATGATGGCCCGTACCGTGGAGCTGATCAGGTCAGGATCACGACGGAAAGTCAGAGCTTCTGTGAGGTGCAAGAAGCCACCTCGAACTGCAGAGAAATCACAGCACTGACATCACAGCATCACAGGGCCAAGCCAACCCCCACAGATGCCCCATGGGGCTCCAGGACAAAACTAATCAAACATACTACACTCCACTGCCACTTTACTCCCACTGAAGCCCTTGACAGCTCTCTGCATGGTGCAGGGACAGGTGGCTATGAGAAAACCCCATAACCATAAACCCATTTCTCTGCTTAAGCTCTTGGTTATAGACTACTCTTCCCAACACGTGGCAGATAATCAACAACTCTACATCTTGTTCCAGAGCATTCTTGCAAGCTTGTCTTTCAGGATTACAGTTAGCACAGAAGCCCTGGCCTGAGCAATTAGAAGTTTTGATTGAAAGACCTGTGTTTGGTGAGATACTACCAGGTGTCTACTGCAAATCCCCAGAACCAAACCACTTGCCTGCATCTTCATGGAGTTTATATAGCACAGTATAAACCTTTTCTTTGCTGCTCCTAAACACACCTCTCTAATAGGCAGTCCATCCCACTTTCTGCTTCAGGTACAGTTTTGTTTCTGTCCCTTTCTTGTCCCACTCAAGAGTCCCATAAAGCTGCCCAGTGTCAGTACCATCACTGATCCTGTGCCTTGAGGAGTACTGCACAGCAAAGGCCTTCAGCTGAGCACGCAGAGGACCATCTTCCACTGCAGGGTTCTCCAACCACTGCAGCATCTGCATGAGGACTTTGAAGAAGAGTGAGGAGAAGGCAGTGTCTTGTGGCATGCAGCGCTGCAGAGAACAGTGAGAGAGATTTGCTTATCCACACTTGAAGAACACCACAAAGATAGCAGGGAAGATGCAGATAGTGGCACAAAGTGCCAGGAATACACAGAGTACACCTACTCTGTTGCATGGTGGCTCACTCAACTTAAGGCAGCAGCTTCTACTGTACAAATACAAGGCAGAAGACTCAGTCACACACACATTACTTCCCCCACCATAACTAGAAATAACTTTGCACCTTCTTTCATCAAGATGAAAGGAATGAGTTATTCATTGAATAACTTGCAACCTGCCCTTAAGATTTCTTTAAGGAATTACATACTTCAGCTCTCACCTGCCTTGCAAGACATATCCATGCTGCAAAACAGCACAGAGTAGAGATTCCAAAACAGAAACCCCCAGTCACAAATCCACACTACTGCAGTCCCCAGACTAGGCAGGTACACCCAACCCTGCAGGATGCCCCATTTCCCAGCAGTGTTAAGGCTCTCAGACTTCACCCAGGCAACCCGAGTGCCTCTCTGTCACACCACCCCAGGCTCCATTCCCAGCATTACACAGGTAAAGCCTCAGCACACAGCAAAGCAGACACACTACATGCTTTGCTATCTCCTCACCCTTTTGTTAAACACTAGAAAGTCTCATCTCACACCACCCACCTGATACTGGCAGAGCTGGCGCATCAGGGGGCAGGAGATGAAGTGGTGGCGGTGCATGGCCAGCACCAGGGCACCACTGTGTGGGGAGTTCAGCAGTGCAGCCACTGCCTGGAGGAGCTGTGCTGTGATCCCTGTCACCTGCTTCTTCCCCTGCTGGATGCCAGCCAGCTCCTGCCCCAGGGCCTGCTGCAGGGCCAGGGCAAGCGGGCGCAGGTTGGAGTTCTGCCATCGTGGGTCTGGATTTAGTGGGAAAAGCTGGAAGGATAGGGAAGGAAGTGCATTTATGAGAGTGAATGAATGCACTTGCTGTACAATGAACAACCTGAGACTGAGGACTGGTTTCCCTTAGAATCATAGAATGGGCTGGGTTGGAAGGGACCTCAGAGATCATCGAGTCCAACCCTTGATCAACTACCACTGCAGTCACTAGACCATGGCACTGAGTGCCACATCCAGTCTCTTTTTAAATGTCTCCAGGGACGAAGAGTCCACTACCTCCCCGGGCAGCCCGTTTCAATGTCTGATCACCCTTTCCGTGAAAAAATTCTTTCTAATATCCAATCTGAACTTCCCCGGCACAATTTAAGACCATGCCCTCTTGTCTTATACTGACTGCAGGCTAACTGGAACCTTCTGATGGAGATTTTTCAGTATTTTAGCACCTGGTACAGGACCAGACACAGCACCTATGCAACCCCAACGTGACTATATCAATACTAACACCGTGGGGGAATTGCCATACTCCCCAAATACAGGCAACCAATTTGGCCAATCTATTCCCTGTAGGGTCCTCCTGGAGTCACTGGAGAGGGAAGCTCTGCAAGCAGACACAAGCCATAATACAAATTCTGTTTACACACAGCTTTGCCACCAATGCCCCGTGAGCATGTCACAAATCCCTCATCCACTGCTGAGAGAAAAGGCACTGTACACAGAACAAACACTGCACAGAGACAGTAACCTGATAGTAGGCACTGACAGTATTAGGCACGATCAAAAGTCACATCATGTTCAAGCTACAAGAAAAAAATCCTTCCAGCATCAGTTCCACCACCTCACTGCCTGCAGACACTGCAGGAGGAAGAGGTTGGAAGATGCAGGTGTAAGAGAAATGGGTTTTGTAAAGCTTCTGCAAGGAAGTCATATGAGCTGGAGATTATCCCAAGTACCTGCAGAAAGATGCTTGCCAGATCATCATCTGGGCCCAGAACTGGGACCTGGCTTAAGGCCCGGATTCGGCTCTGGCTTTGAGAGTTCTCAGGACTAGATTTTGACCTTGCATTCTCAGTGTTGTCTGCAAAAGGAATAAAAGAAAAGAAAGGCAAAATCTGTTATGGTACCTCAACACTGGATCACCTTCAACTGTTGCCTCTTACTACTAAGGAGTTTAGTAGCTTTTCTCTTGAGGCCAAACAGAACTTTTTCCATGTAAGTCAGATCAACCCACTGTAGTAAACTCCAATACTGAAATTTCTCTTTTCACCAGGAGAAACAAACTCTAGTAATGACTGATGTCTAACTGTAGCTTGCTGATACATTGCAACACAACCCCTTTTGAGACAGCTCTTTCTGTGCCTCAGCAATGTCCCAACAGCAATGGAAGAAGGAAGTTTGGAAGATGACTGATACTGGAAGCTTATGCTATTCCAGGCAGTACCTCGGCGGGCTGGTAAGGATGCAGTGAGCAGGGAGTGGAAAGTCTGACCTCCTGTTGCTCCTCTCTCATGTTGAACCTCCACAAGGTGAGCCATATAATCTGAAAAAGGAGAAGATATGACACCATCCTCTCACCCTCTTTAGTAAAGCATGATACAAAACAGCAGAAATTTCTATAGCTCCCACACTGAAGGGAATTTGTTGTTCCCTCAGACTTTGTAAACTAGGATTTTAGGTCTTGCCTCTTTTACAAGTTAGCCTCCAGTTAAGTTTTTAGACTCTGTACAATCCAATCCAGAAAATCCTTCTCTACTTCAGGAAATAGAGCCACGAGCTCTAGGGAGGTGTGTACAGTGACAACAGGTTGCTGAACCAGTTTGGATTTTTTTTTAAAGGAAGTCACAGAACATTGTTCAAGAAGAAGTAAAATGTGTAGTCAGCCTTTTATGAAGCTCTTACTCTTATCCATGATGTTCTGCTCTAGTGTCTGTGGATCATGAGATACTGCCTGATCCAGGTACTGCAGCAGTTTGCTCATGCTGGAAACCGGGATTCCAAAGGACTGAACAAAGAGAAGCAGCTGCTGTGGCTCCAAGTCCTGCAGGGCTGAAAAACACAAACACTGAGCCCTTAGACCTCCAAAGTGCTCACTGAGGGTCACTCCTTATTACCTGATCTTTGTGCTTTTGGCTGGACCAACACTGACATGTGAATGACAGGGCTGCAGAGAGCCCAAAGCCAGAAGTCTGACAGCTGCCTACTATGCTTTCATCACCCTGCAGATCACTGCCTTCTTATTGCATCTTCCAGTTAATTCACTCGCTGGGTAATTTAATATTCTGTTTAATTTGATCAAAACCTCAGCAGCCCAATAATTTACATTAAAAAAAATAACTTCCACCCTATCTGCTGATGGCTGTAGGCAGGATTTATTGAATAATTCAATCACTGGGTATAGAGAGCTGTCATTTAATTGGTAAGAAAGGAATGAAAGCTCTGAATACCAAGAAGAAAAAGAGCAGCACAAGGACAAATGTAACTACAACTCTAGCTGTATACATCCTTCAGACACTGCTGTCCACATGGCAAGCCTACCATGTTCTGGGGGTAGTGCTGTGCCTATTGTCTGGTGACAGTGTAGCTTAATTCACTCTTAACAGTTTTAGCAAAGATGGGGTCCAAGAGGTTGTATCTATTCTCAAACCCTTGATACATGGACTACACATAATGGCTGAATAGGGAATCACCCTGGGACATCCTGTAACATTCCCTGCCCAACTTGTGTTCTGCACATCTGTTTGACAGCCCCAAGGGACACAGCAAAGAATCTAAGAGATGTTTAGATTGTGACTGTCAAAAAACCCAGAGGCACACTGCTTTCTAAATCCAAGCTCAGATGCAGTGACTGATGCCCCCCCCAAAAGGCATCCAAGAAGGATGACTGGACAAACAGAGGACTTCAGCAAGGCAGCCTCTCCCTTTTCTTTCAGGAATATCTGAAACACCAACAAACATCCCCCAGGCTCACCTGCATCCACCAGACGTGGGACCTCGGAGCGGATCATACGCAGCTTTAGCCAGTCAGGGAGCAGCAGAGCCTCCTCTGAGGTGTCAACCAGAAAAGCAGTTGGAAGGGGCTTTTTCTCTGGGAACCATATATCCAGTAGGGTATAAAAATCACCATCCCCTGCTTAAAAGTGGATACAAAATTATCTGCCATGTTCACAAGCACCCTGCCCTTTTCTATACAAATCAATACACCACAACACTTCCTTGTTCAAAAGCCAGAAACAACTTGGGAATTAACATTAAAGGATGTGAATTCCCAGTTTTCACACTACAGTACGTCTCCAAGTCCTTGTTTAGCAGGGAGGAACACCTCATTTTAATATTTCCTGCTGTCTGCAGAAGACAAAAAAATAAGCCTGCAAATCCTTCACTCTGTGCAGCAATACCCTGATAGATCTCATAGCTACACACAAATATTGCAAGGAACAAATCTGTGAGTAGAAGGATTACCACCAGCCTGACCTGTGAGGAGATAGCAGACAAAGTAAAAGCTCTCTGTATTGTCCATGACCTCTTGAATAAATCTGAGCACACTTCACTAACCTTGAGGTGGCCCCAGTGTCAGGAGAATAACCATGGCATGAACCACAAGAATGTGCATAGTGGCTGTTTCCCCACTAGTCCAACGGAGGAACACCTGATCCTGGGACTCTGACTAGGAAAGACAATAAAACCCAAAATCAACAAAGGTGAGGAGAGAAAGGAAAACGAGGCTTATGAGATGCAGATGAAAAGAGAACATGAGAATGGACAAATTTGGTCAGAACAAAGTTCCACCTAGCCCAGTATCTCCACCACTGGCCACAAGAGATAATCAAGGAAAAGTTAAAAAAATCTTTTTATGTATAAATACACTCTGATATTACACCAATCCCTAATTATTTTCAGATCAGGTAATTCCTGAACCAGATGTAGTTTCTAACATACTCAGTGACCCACAATGGACTTCTGTTTTGTTAACTTGTCCCATTTCTTCTATTTCCTTAAGAAAGGCAGGGAGACACTCACCCAGCTGTACACCTCCTCACCCTCCTTGCTCTGGCGCATGCGTTTGATGTAGTGGGAAAAGATGGAGAGAAGAGCAACAAGCACTGCATCTGACTCAGCACAGTAGGAGAGCTTGGAGAAGAGGTGAGACATGATGGTGGAGCGCTCCACGATGAGTCGGGCTACATCCTACAAGGGGGAAAGATCTGTGAGATATTCACTCAACAACAAGGCCAGGTCCTCCTGCTTCACTGCATCACATTCTCCAGTTTCCATTATTGGCCCAGTTAACACCACTCTGGAGATCAACACGTCAACCATGGAGACCAAAAAAGAGTCAAGAGTAGAACCATCACAACACAGAACACACTGCTGTCCAGAGACATGCCAGGTCTCCCCCATGCAATCCCCTCTGCCCTGGCAAGCTGGCTTCTCACCAGAGCAAGGTCATTGTGCTGTGCCTGTTCCTCCACAGGGGCATGCTGGGAGAGGTACACCAGGTAAGCACTGATGGTCTGGGGATCTGTCTCCATGTGGATGGCCTAGAAGGAGAATTCCTCTCATTAGAAACCAGGATTTACTGAAAACAAGCACCAGTATAAGAAAAACTCCTCTGCAAACATATAAACACGTTAATGTTGCACCCACAGTTTGCTCAGATTTGTTTTAGCATGAGTAGGACAAAGAATAACCTGATCCCTTTCCCCTTCCAGCTACTAACACCCACCTGTTGCAAGGCCAGAGCTGTAGTTGCTCTGACACTGTCAAAGAGTGGCAGCCTCGGGAGGTCTCTCAGCAGCCACTGATATCCCTGCAGCAGCTCAGAATCACCAGAGTCTTCTTCCATGGGGTGATCTTTTTCCTCCCCATCACGCAGTCCCCCCTCTGACAGCACCAAGGACAGACCCTGCAGAAGCCACAGACACAGCTGTTGCATCTGAAGCCACAGCTGGACCACTAGTTTCACACTAGGTCCAAACAAGCTCCAAACATTATGAAATGATCCAAATGCAACAGGTTTCATGTGTCATATTTTATGTTTGCTGAACAGCTACCCTGTATGAAGTTCCAGTCTTCTCTAAGCATCACCTTTTTGAGCTCTCTGCAATTCTGCTTGTCTTGACTGTGCTCCAGGGGACCAGAGCACACACTCATTTACATTCCCCACAGACAAAGCTGCTGCCAATTACTCTGTGTAGCACATGATCTGCTGAGTCTACACCTAAACTTCACAGAAAAGAGAGCAAAATCCAAATCTATCTTAAGAAAACTACTACTTGGCTCCTGAACAAAGAAGGCTTCTGAGCAGCAGGGAACAGAAGTGCATTTGGTAAGGTTTGGAAATGAGAAAAGTTACTGAAGAAAGGTAACATGAAACAGTTTCACTGAACTGGCTCTGTATTCATGAGAATCTAGGACTCAGCTTCTGACAAACTCAGTCAAGATTTTAATTTTTCTCACCTTCATGGCCAAGACCCGTGAGGCCACCTGGGAGGAACTCAAGCGTCGCAGGAAATAGTCAAGCACCTCACAGGTGGTTTGTTCATCTGCTTTGGGACCCAACAGCAAGTCTTGCAACCGCCCAAGCAACTGCCTTTGTTTCTGTTGTCTCTGTGGAGAAAGAATTTGTCCTTCCCAGTGAAATCAAATCCAGAATGCACAGGAAGTAGACAAGAGAACTGATCTCCAGGAGACCACTCACTTGGCGTTTCTTGGCACGCTGCTCCTTACTCTCGCCCTCCTCCTCTTCTTCACCTGAGGTGGACTCATCAGCAGCATCATGGAGCAGGAACTCACAAAGGCACTGCACAGGTAAGACATCCAAGGAGCCCTCACTGGACTGAACCAGATCTGCCAGCCATGGCATTGACTGCGATGAGGCCTAGGAAGCAGGAGAATCACAGTGCAAGGTCAGCAGAACACAGATGCAACACGCTGATCATTTCATTCCTCATCAGTAAACCACCTTCCTCTGCATCTTTCTCAGCTGTCTTTTGCCCCTCACTCTGCTCGAGTGTCAGAGATGAGGGGTCAGATCCTAACACAGAAAAGCCACCAAGGGAGCCCACCTGTCTCTGAATGATGTTGAGGAGAAAGTCAGGATTACGGCTGCGACACAGGAGGTGGCCCAAGCGAAGTGACTGGTTCAGGCTTTTTACCTGCTCCAGGACATGTGGGGGAGGCCTGCGGGGGGGACCCCTGCCAGAGAAACAAGAAGGTATTGACAGGCAGTCATAGTTTCACTCTGGTGTTGATGAGGATCACTCAGTTCAGTAGTACATGAGGGCTACATGCAGGTGGCAACAGGACAAGGATCAAATACATATCCCACAGGCTACCAAATCCCTGGGCTCCTCCTGCCCACATGAACCTCCCTATGAGCAATAAGGTTTCCTGACTCGCTGGAAATCCCTGATTGGGATTTTCCTGATGGCATCAGGACACTTACTGAGGGTCCAGACTTGTCAGCTGGGACAGCAAGAGGCTGCTACTCTCTGTAATTGTTTGTTTTGTGGATGCAGCAGCCAGATGACCCTCAAATGCAAGAATCTCCTGTTTTTCCCTCTGGGTGATCTGAAGTTCACGATTAATCATCTCTGTGCGCGTCTCCTCATCCGTCAAGGTACATTGAGGATAGGAATAGTTACTGAGAAAACAAATTTAAAAAGAAAATGGTTATCCTGGCCTGTCCAAAACTCACAAACCACAGTCAAAGTCCCTGGGACCTCAGCTCCATTAGGCAATACAGAAAAAGTAACTCTGCTTCTTAGCAGGGCCAGGAACACTGAGGCCTTTCCAGCAAGGCACATCACAGCCACCCCTCCCTTTTACTCAGCTTTATTCCCTTGCTTATAATACTTCTACTGGGGGAAGTCACCTTTCCCCTCAAAGTGCAGAGCTGCTGTCAGCAAGCTTATTTCACACCAGTCCCACTGGAGAGGAAGGAGAGAGCTGGCATAAACCTCACTCAGAAATATGCGTTTTCAGCAGTCTATTCAATTAGGTAGGGATTTAAGCATACTAACTTGGTCATGACCATTTCCATGAGCATCTTTAGAGAAGGGTAGTCCTCCCATGCAGCCAGACCTGCAGCAGAGAAATCAGAAAAGTGATGATTTTTACATATATATATTCTTAACACACTCCAAGGTGGAGAGACACAGACTCACTTTGGAACAGCTCACCACACTCAGATCACAGACACTGTAATTCCAGTCACATGATCATCCAAACCCACACTGAGTATTTTTGCACACACAGGAACATGCAGTCAGTTAACTGCAGTTCCCATCAGCCCAGCACACACTTTGAACATAAGCAACCAGACTTCAGCAGACAGCACCCTTGCCAATTTTTGCAGCAGAACTAATATCCTGGGAAAAGTTCACACTCACCAATATTTCCAGGATTGAATGCAGCCACTACAAGTAGGAGAGGCCAGGCTTTCCAGTAGAGAGTAGAAATAGCCAGATTTGGAGGCTGGTACCTACAAAAGCCATCAACAGATACAAGTGGTTGTGTCTGGTTACTTAAGGACATCTCAAGACTGCTTTTTTCCTAAACCATGCACTGTTTAGATTTGTCCATACCAGTTCAGTGGTTTTGAAAAAATAAAAGCCTCTCTCAGGAAAGCCAGCTGAAAAGTTCTAGAGCAGAAAGGTTAGAGTGCTTGCAGAGGAAAGTCCATTCCATGACTCAGGCCTCAACTGCCCTAGAGAAATTCCCACCTGAACACAATACTGAAAACATTTCCTCATTCTGTTATTACAAACTGTAGTAGGGAAAAGTATCTTAAAACCTTTGAGCTAGGACTGTTAATCATAAGGTGAAAATGAGCTAAATCACAATGAGATCATCTGTGTGATAAGACTCACCCTGGAGGTAGCTGGATATTCTCTGGATGGTGGTAAGTGCACAGATTTAACACTGCATCGATCAGCTGTATTCTTTCTACCCTCAGGACCTCAACATCTGGAGGAGGAGGAGAAGAAAGGACTAAGTAAGTTATTGACCTGGCTACCTGGCTGCAAGTCTTTCAAGAAAAGCCTCACAGTATAACAAAAATTTTACTTCAAGCAACTATGTTATTGTGGGCTCCTGCTCATATTACAAGTACACAAAACCACCACCACTTAACACTTTTAAAGAAAACTTCAAGTCAATATGTACAGATATCAAGCTTTCCAGCTGCAATTTGCTTTAAATTCTTAAGGGCAGTTATTTTCCCAAATGCATCCAACATGGTACCTGTATCTTTTTCAGAACACAGATACATACCTTCAGGTAAGGAGTGAATCTGCTCAGAAGTCCTGGAGCGCTCAGAGGAACTAAAAATGAATTTTAACTTTGTTGCAAGTTTTCAGACTCTTAACTCTTGAGTCTTCCAGTCTTAATAAACATTTAAAATGCTGCTCCATTTTGGAGAAGCTGGAAACATTTTCCCAAGATATTAAACTGTAAAGCATAGCTCATTCCACTTGCACTGATCAGATCTGGATTAGACTCTGCTATAAACCAGTCAGTGCTTTCCAGTCCAACTAACATCCCCCTTGGTTCTGACACAAACAGATTCAGCTCAGCTCACTCTCCAAGAATGCAGGAATTCATACAAATGCTGAATGAATTCATAGAAGGGGTAAGAGTTAAGGTTGCTTTTGTAACTGCTATTCTGTAACAGTGTTGGAATAATGGAATTGGGAGAAGGTTAATTACTTTACCTTCCAATTCTTTCATTTGTGCATGGCCTAAAAATTTCTATTAATTTTAAAGTATGTATAAAGGACTAAATTGAATTGCAAAATGCCAACTCAAAACTTTGGGTGGTTATTCACAGACCTTCATCCTTAACACAACTGATAATTTTCCAAACACTCCATCACAGAAAATTAGTAACAGGGAGAACCAACAGAAGGAAATAAGCTGCTCTAGTGAGAAAGCAACAGCAATATGTGTCTGGCTTTGAACCAAACACTTGGCCAACACCACTAAAATGTGCTTTAAGTGATGCAAAGGTTCCCTGGTACGTGGTAGGAGCTGCCTCAGCTCTGGGCATCACTAAGAGGACACGGAGACAGAAGGAACCACTTGCTGGCTGGAGCCTTGTGCTGTCTTACCATCTGCTTGCACAGCTGCAGCCCGCTTCACCAAGTGGTCAGCGAGCTCCATGGCATCCGCAGGGCCGAGAGGAAGGTCCCGGGACAACCCGATGACAAGGATCCTCATCAGTGTGTCCTCAAGGATGGGCACCTCGGAGCAGAGGCGAAGGAAGAAGCTGCACAAGACATGAGACATCAACCATGCTTCTTCTGACATGTTTCTTCTGAAACCCTTCACAAACACTAGAGCTCATCCGAGAAGACGATAAATTTACAGCCCCTTCCCTGGTCTCCATCTCCAAATGCAATGACCAAACCCAAATCATTTCAGGCAGTGTTGCTTGCATTGCCTTGTACCTCTGCACTTCAGCCTGCTTGAGCCTCAGCTCCCTAGTACAAACCACACAGTGCAGTGCTGCCCTTCTTATAATTACAGCATCAAGACACAGGACAGCTTGGCACAGGGAAGAGGAATGAAGGAGGAACAGATGGAGAACGGAGCAACATCCCTTAATTTTAAGGCAATGTGACAGATGAAGAAAATTTAAGCACAGTTCCAAGCCTTTCCAACAGAGCTATATAAGAACACCAGAAAACACCAATTCCTCTGCCTCCAGCTACAGCAGCTCCATGCCTGCACCCAGCTGTGGGTGGGGTCACTCACTTGCGGTCACTCTCAGGGGGCCAGTTGTCCCATTTGTAGTAGGTTTCTGGCTGTTCTGTGAAGAGCACCTTGTGGAGGCTGTAGAGATGAAGAGGAGAGTAAACACCATCTGTGCAAGGCTCAAGTACACATTCAGCAGTTCAGCCTCCCCAAGCTCCTCATGTGTTTACACTTCCAGTAGTGATCATTAGTCCATCATTAGTAGTGCCTCAGATACTACTAGTTCTGGTTTGACCTGCCTCAGGAATGCCTTGAGCCAGGCTCCAGAACACAACTAGAAGCAGGCAGAGAGGAAAGTGCTATTTATGGAGCCATTAACTGGCTCCATACAGCCTGAAAAAGTACATCAGACAAAAGAACAACAAGAGGTCCACAGGGACTATGCTTGGTCAGGTAACTGCGAATTCCCTATTGGTTGACCCAGATAAAACAGACCAGAAATATATTCTATTAGCATATATTTTTGGTAAGAGGATGCATCTGCAGGAACTCCTGAGAGGAAAACCATCCCAGCTTGAACCCTGCTAAAACATTCTTTCTGCTCCCTGTATGATAAGGGGAGAGAGATCTAACCAAATGCCTGCACACATGCATGGTTTGTCACAATGTCACATACTGTTAGGACAGGAACTGGTTACACAGAGCAGGTTAGCAGGCTGACTCCCTTACCAGTGCACATAGTCCTTTGGAGCCAGCTTGCTGATAGATGGAACCACAGTGTGAAGCCACCAGACAGCATCTCGTTGGATAGCAGCAATTTGGTTCTGGAAAGAGCGTAGCACTTCCAGGTCTGTAAAAGAATCAGGTTACAAATGACACCTCTGTCAGAGCCCCATGGGGATCCAAGCAGGAGAGGGTGGCTGCCTCAAGAGCAAACTGCAACCAGGGCTCTGAAGCATCAACAAAATAAGCCAGGGGTGGAGGTAAACCAGATAACATCCCAGAACTGGCAGTACACATGCTTTGCCTTTGGACATGCCCTGCAACACCCTGAGGTGTAGCATGAATGAATCAGAGTTGTGGGAAGATGATGTGGGCAGTCAGTCCAGGGACTAAAGGTCTGTCTGCTCTGCAGGAGGTACTTGGTAATGCCTACAGCTGCTCCTTCACACACATTTCCCTTTCTCTGGGCTTTCAACCACTACCTCCACAGATACAAGAAGCACCCAGCCATGCAAATGCCACACCTCCAACTCTGTCAGTCTCATGATGACAGGAAGCAGACCCAGGCCTCCATTCTGCATGGAGACTTACACCTCTGCCTAACCCTAGCTGCAGTGTTCTCCCAGCTTCAGGGAGAGACATCTACCAAGCTGCCCACTTTCAGAGGGAACCCAGGTTGTTGTGCTTACTCTTTTTCTCTCCTTTGTCCCAAGCAATTCCAGCCTCTTTCACCTGGGCTGTGATACCAAGCATCATGGAGACAGCTAGCAGATCAGTTATGTGGATGACAAACCGCTCCTTAAACAAAAGAAAATAAAAGAATAAAAATAGTGAGTTTAATCACCACTAACCAAAGCTGACTTCTGGAGACATATTTCATCATCAAAAATTGAAATCAAGGATGTTTGGAAATGGGATATAGGAATGCTGCTATGAGACACACATACTGACTCACTCAGATAACAAAGAGCAAGAGAATGAATGGCCAGAAAAACAGATATAGGAGAGCCAAGAACACCTCTGGTACATCCAGCAGCACATGAGTGGTACCTTGAATTCCATTTCTGCATACTGGGATTCTTTCCTCTCCTGCATAAGGCCCAGGCAGAAGGCCTGGAAGTTGATCTCATGCTTTGTCTGTTTGATGATCTCTCGCAGCAGAGCCCGTGAAGCAAAAGATCCTGGAACACCATTGCCAGGTACTGAGGCCATACAGAGAGAGAAAACTTTCAGTGCATTGTAATGTACTTGCATCCACAAAGTGAAAAGAGTGAGGTATAAATGTGCATGGGCACATTCTGACACGTGCAATCATATCATTTCAAAGCAACACGATCCGATCGCTGTTGTCCAGGGGAAGACTTCACTGGTTCAGATGAATCTCTTGGGGACAGGGTGGGGGGTGGGATCATCCTCAGTCACACAAGACACCACACCTACCTTGGGAGCTTGCTCTGAGCTGTGCTGAAGCACAGTATACAGGATCTGCATGTTGTTGGGATTTCTTGCGTTTGATAGTTCGTTGAAAATCACAAACTTAATTGTGGTGCCCAGGTTATCCCTGTGGGCATTCAGCAGCTCTCTGCAAGGGAAGACCAGAGGTATCAGAGCTGAGGTTCTGTTGCAGCTAGACCCACTGTTGTGATTCCTCTTTGAAGTATTTAACACACAAAGGTGAAAAGGGCAGGGCAGCACATATGTCCAGCTATGTTGAAGGATCATCCAAGAAGACATCCAAGCCCATGGAACTCATCTAAATGTTACACAGAACACACCATGGTCCAACTTGGTATTTAACACCACTATGGAGACAGAGAGACCATAGAGGCCCTGGGCACATCTTCCAGAGTGCTTTGTCTTCCTGTCACAGACCCAGTACCTCACTTACCTGACACACAGCATGTAGTGGTTGAGAAGCACTTTTGGCTTGAGACGAATTTTGATGAGGTTGGAGATAACTTCCATGTCCTCAGAGCTGTGGGTGTTGCAGTTCATACAGACTGACATCAACAAGTCCTGAGCTGGCTTGGTCAACTGCAACGAGAGAACAGAAAGACTACAGCCACCTGCCAGCACAGATCAGACACACAGCTACTAGCATGCAATACACAGCACTTTCAGCTGTATTCCAGGCCAGGTCCAGAAGAGTTGTGCTCCAGCAGCTTCCATCCTTACCTTTGGATTCTGGAGCCACATCTCCAGCCTCTGCACGGCCATCTGCCGCACCTCTTTGTAGCCACAGGTTGCTGTCAGCAGCCGCAGGAGGTTCCTGGAGACGTTGTCCATGGGCTGGCGCCGGTTGAGTTGGTCCCGCAGCATGTCCAGGACATATTCCTCCACACTCTCTGCAAGGTCTTCATACCTGGCCACACAAACTGGGTTTTATTCACTTCCACACAAGCCAGCTGGGTCAGGCTCTGCTGTGTCCACAGAGCAACGTCCTTCCCAGTTCATGGTACGTGTTGCAAACAAACAAGCAAACAAAAAGCATTTAGTGCTTTCTCCTGGGACCAGCTGTACCTGATGTTCTCTGGCAAGTGCCACGGGAGAGCCAGAGCAGAGAGAGGGCTCCCTGCTGCAGCACTGCAGGAGTGGGTGAGCACAGAGAGAGCTGCCACAGTGCTATGTCAGAAGAAGAGGCACTGTACCTGGGCATGAGCTGACCCTCCTGCTCAGGGCTCATTTTTTCCTCTGCAATCAGCAGCTCACTCTGGCTGTCTTCCTCCTCTGTCATGGAAGGGTGTGGGCTACTCCCTAAGAGAGACCAGCACACAGTATGCTTCAGGAGACAATTCTTTCTAGAGGTGACCTGCTCACACTTTTGTGTGTTCAGCTTCTCCCAAGGATCCCCTTTAGCCACACCAGAGGAGGCCACAACTAGTCCCTGCCTCACATGGGATCACATGCAGGCACATTCTCAAAGCCTTTTCCACTCAAATATCCCTGAGAAATGAAAGAACCCTAAAAGAGAGAAAAAGTAATGCTTGGAACTCAGAGTCTGGTCTATGTGTAACCAATTCTTCTCACCAGGATCCATCCTCTCCCTACCCCTTTGCTTCTCAAACATTTTCTTACCAGCACTAAGGTCCCCTCCACTACGTCCAACTTCTCCATGCAGGAGCATGCTCTTAGGAGGCATCTTTGTGTTAAAAGCTGTTTGGATGTTATCCACAAACGTCTTGCAGTGAGGGCTGTCCACCCAGATCCTCTCTCCAAGAGAGTCCTCAATGTAAACCTGCAGGACAGAGCACAAATCTTTTCACAAGAAGACAAATTTCTTTCTTTCTTTTTCTTTTCTTTCTTTTTCTTTTCTTTTTCTTTCCTTTCTTTCTTTTTTTTTCCTGGTTAATTAAAGGAGCAACTGTGAGGCTCCCCAGTTTTAATTTATTTTCAATATGCAGCTGCAAAGTAGGAAACAAGCACAACCATTGCATGGATGAAAAGCAGACCAGATGCCTGCAGGCAAGTCACACAGAAGTAAAAAAACCAAAGCACCACATCCCAAGCTCTACTGAGCACTGTCCCTCCCAAACAGCAAAGCTGATCATGCCTTAGCAAAGATTTTACAACTTCTACCACCAAAATACAGCAGCTGGTCTTTCAAAAGCTTGACCTTTTTGAGTTAATGGCCTGTTTTACAAACTAAGAAGTCTCTGTGACACTTAAGTCAATACAGATTGCCAAAAGCATCTCAGAAAAAACAGAGACAAAAGAAAGGAGGTCACAGCATTTCAACAACCAGTGGGGATTTTTCTTTAAAAAAATAAAAAATACCAAACAAACCCTGCTTTTAACTTTTGACAATGCAGCATGGGCACAGTCTCCAGTTTCTGCCTCCTCTAGCTGCATTCCCTATGCTGGGCCACAGACCACTGGACCCCCCCTTTCCCTGCAGCAGGAATAAATCCTCTGCTGCAACCCTGCCCCAACAGCTGCACATCTCCCCACCCCAGCCCAGCCTGCCCACCACTGCCTCAGCCCAGCAGGAGCACCCTTGGCTCAACAACCTTGACAAAGATCTCTGGCCAGTTCTCATCCTCTTCATAAGCTGCCATGAGGAGGTTGCAGGCCAAGACAGACACGAGGCTGTTCCCTTTGGCTTTGAAGTTGATGGAGGCATCTCTTCGGAGCAGGCTGCACAGTGCCTGGAATATCATCCATTAAAAAGAAAACAAATAATCAAGCAATCTAGCAAGAAAGCATACAGAAAATCTTTAGAAAAATACATCAGCAAGACCCAGAGTCTCAACATGTTAGAGCCCTCACCTCGATGACCCCTTCAGTGGCAAAGATGTTTGGTTTGATTTTTGCCAGGTACATGAGGCTCAGGTACAGAGTGGTGTCAGGTTTGGCTCTGTTCATTTTCAGCTGCTTCACTGCTCCACACAGCACCCCCTCAATCCGATCGTCGTTCCCTTCTGCCTCTGCTGCCTCAATTTCATCCAGCAGCACCGTGGGGACAACTGCAAGCACCAACACATGGGCATCATCATTTCCAAGAAACAACCCACCACAGGGTGTTGGCAAAGCCAGGCTTCAGGAAAGCAAAGCATGGCCCAGCTCACCTTTAGCCCCTGCACTGGCGTTTCCCTACCCAACTGCTATTAAACAGTTCTGTTTCACAACTGACAATACCCCTTAATTAATTTTTGGCTGGTCTGTGTTAAATGACCCTCTGTAAATGAACCAAACACCAGAAAATTGAGTGACAATTCAAAAAAGTAAACTACGTTCAGCCCCTGAGTCTGCTAAAGAAACATTTAAATAAAATACCACAACAGATTTCCTTGGGGCAATCTATTTCCTCAAAAATTTTTCCTCAAAAGATTTCCTGGGGGAGTCTTTTAGATGCTGCTGACAGCTCTGACAGGATAAGCACAACCCAAGGCCAATGGGAGAGGAGACAAAAGTGTGACCTTGTTCCCCATATCCAGCAGATGAAACCCTTAGTGACAGCACATAAATATTAGCGTGTGGGCTTAGAGGAAAGCTCCTGGGCTGAAGCTCCAGAGGAAGGTGAAGTGCACTTCTCATCCTCACCCAGCGCAGGGAGACCTCACCTTCGATGGGGATGACAGACGGCTCCTTGATGGAAGGTGAGATCGCTCGCTTCTCCGCCACGGCCGCCTCTGCCAGGCGTCCCAGGGCGCTGAGGGGAGGCGTGGAGGAGAGTTTGGGACGTTTGCTCAGGCCGGGCAGCCCCGCCGGGCCCGACAAAGCGGTGGCCGCGTCCCGTTTGCGTTCGGAGGGCAGCCCGGGGGGTGCCGGTTTCAGGAGGGTGACGGCGGCTTTGCCCTCGCCGCTCTGCCCCTTGGAGCCCAGCGCGATGAAGTCTCCCGGCGGCGGGTGCGCTGCAAGGGGAGAAAGGGACCGACATGAGAGCACCGGCCCGTGCCCCACCGCGCCCCNAGAGGGGTCTATGAGGGGCACAAGAAGGCTGTGAGGGGGAGAAGGGAGCTGTGAGGGGAACTGGGGGGTTTGTGAGGGGGATAGGGAGGTCATGAGGGGAACGGGGTTGTGAGGGGACAAGGATCATGAGGGGAATGGGGGGCTGTGAGGGAAAGGGGACTGAGGGGAACAAGGGGACTGTGAGGAGACGGGGGTCATAAGGGGGACTGTGAGGGCTGTAAGGGGACACGGGGGCTGTGACAGGGAGAGGGGGGCTGTGAGCGGGAGAGGGGACTGTGAGGGGGAAAAGGGCTCTGTGAGGGGAGAAAAGGGGTCATGAGGGGAACAGGGGGAGTGTGAGGGCGAGAAGGGGCTGTCAGGGGAGAGTAAGGGCACAGAGGGGCTGGAATTCAGTGGGGTAATGAGATGGGTGAGCCCAGCTTGCCCAAAGATCATGAGGGCTCTCCCGTGGCTGGAAGGTTGCAGACCAAGTTGGATGGGGCTTGGAGCAACCTGGTCTAGTGGGAGGTGCCCCTGGCCACGGCACGGGGTGGGACTGGATGGTCTTTGAATGCCCTTCCAACCCAGACCATCCTGGGGTTCCATGATTAGGGACAGAAACTGAGGATGGGATTGGGGGGGCTGAGATTTAGGGCTGAAACTGGGGGGCTGGAGCTGGAATTGGAGGGGGATTGGATTGGGGGCATGGAAGGACCACAATCAAGGACTAAATTTAACCTGGCGGACAGGGAGGGTATTGTGGCAACGAGACATCCCCCTTCCCCATGCCACCACCCCCGTCCCCATGTCAAGCTCCCAGGACAAGCTCTCCAAGCTCTCCATGTGCCTTTATTGCAGCAGGGACCACCCACACCTTGACCCTCAACACCCACCCGCTGGCCAAACCCCCACCCCATGCCCCCGTCCCCAGCCGTGCTGGCAGGGGCCACATGGCAGCAGGGGACAGTCCCCACTGCCTCCTCCATCCTGGCCTGGAGGGACAGAGTGTTGAGCATCTCCTGGACTGGTGTGCGCAGTGAGATGGTTGTGTCCTACAGCCTCCTGCTCACAGCCACAGCAGGGAGAAGCCTTGGCTGAGGATGAGGCCAAGGTCACTGACAGAGAGAACCTGTGGGGATATTTTGGTGTACAGGCTTGGCAGGGGGGAGGAGGAGCATCCTTTCCCCTACCAGCTCTGCTTCCCCTAAACCTCAACGTGTCAGGACAACCACCTTGGAGTCCTAACTCACCTCCTCAGCCACCGTCCCTGCAACAAGGGCTGGGGGAGAAGGGATGGAGACCCCAGGATGGGGGCCCTCAGGACAGGGCACCCCAAGATGGGGCCATACCTGGTTGTCCAAGTAGGAGAAGGGCTTCTCCTGGCCATTGAGGAGGACCTTGCTGGGCCGCTTCCTCACACCAAAGATGCTCAGGGTGTCAATGGTGGCCTCCTTGGCCTCGGTGCTGGCATGGAGGACAGTGGAGGTGAAGATGTTCTGCATGAGGGGACGGCATGAGCCTGAGGTGGCCAAGTGCCAGGGGACCCCCCATCTCTGCCCTCCCCACCACATCCCACCTGTGTGACGTTGAACACCAGGTAGGAGTAGCTGCCCTGCTCAAAGGTGTCCAGGCTCTCCCCATCATCCCAGAAGAGGTCCCCCCAGGCAGTGGCATTTGAGGACAAGGCCACGATGAGGCGCAGGGGGTTCCCTCGGGTCACCTCGCTGGTGGTCCCTGGTTTCTAGGGTTCAAAGACACAGGTGCTGTGGGACTGTGAGCACCTGGGATGGGGGTCTGGGACCTGAGGTGCTGGTGGGGACACACGTGCTGTGAACAGCCCCCAGGGTGGTGACGGGTGGGTGCTCACCTGGGTGGGCAGGATGGCACCCTCCCGGATGTGCAGGTTGAGGTGCTCCAGAGGGGCTGACATCTTCAGCATCTCCCCACTGCTGTTCACCAAGGAGCCCTGGGCAGGCAGCGAGGGCACACGGGGGTCAGGGACATGGCAGGGAGGAGCAGCCATCCCCACCCTTTCCTCCATCGGGGCTTGCTGGGCTCAGCCGTGGCTTCCCACCCACAGCCCCGAGATAGTTAAGCAGAGACCACACAACCCCCAGCCACGTGCCGTGGTGCTCCTCACCGTGTAGAAGTCATACCACAGGCCTCGGGGCACATAGCCTGTGACAGAGTCCACCCCGGGCTCCAGCACCGGTGTCACCAGCAGGCTGTGGCCCCACAGGAACTGCCTGTCCAGCCCCAAGGTGGCCGCATCCTGGGGGAACCTGTGGTGGGATGGAGACACCACTTGGATCATCCACTCATCCGTGATCCAGACAAAGCATCTTCCCAGTGATGCTCTTACTCAAAGAACAAGGGCCGGGCGACGGTGTCCCCTTGCAGGTGGGCACGGTGGAAGAGGGTGTAGAGGAAGGGCAGGAGGGAGTAGCGGGTCAGCAGCACGTCCTTCATGGCCGTCCTCGCCGCCGGGCTGAACACTGTCGGGTCCTGAGCCTGGGGGGAATGCAGGGAGTCAGCAGCCACCCCATTCCCACCAGGTATCCCTGCTACACCTTGCCCACCCACATCCCACCCCTGGGACACCTCCCCCCAGGCACGCTGCCCTCCACCTTCTCGTTTTGGGTGTTGTGGTTGCGGGCGAAGGGGTAGAAGGCGCCGAGCTGCATCCAGCGGGTGCACAGCTCCTCCGAAGTGCTGCCAGAGAAACCACAGATGTCCGCCCCGACCAGAGGGATGCCAAAGAGGCTGAAGCTCAGCATCCCTGAGGGCAAGGATGGTCAGCAAGGTGCAGGGAGTTTTGGAGATGTCACCAAAAGCACCAGCTGGGGGTGCTGGCAGGGGGAGGTCTGCATGCAGTCTGCTCCACCCACCTGGGATGGAGTAGTACATGTCCTTCCACTGGCTCCGGTTGTCACCCAGCCAGTGCCCCGAGTACCGGCCCTGGCTGGGGAAGGTGGAGCGGGAGATGACAAAGGGACGCTTGCCCCGGATCTGGATCAAGGCACTGGAAAGCAACATGGAGAGTTGGAGGCAGCACGTAAGAACAGCCCCCCAGTAGTGCACCTTATCCCACAATGGTAGAAGGAGAGGTCCAGCCCCACCACAGCCCTGCGGTTCTGGAGTGTTGGCCTGAGTGGTACAGGGAAGGTGGACCTTCCACCCATCCCTCCAGGAGTGCTGCTGGCTCCCCTTCTCTGCTGGTTTAATCCCATCCTGGAGGCCGTGAGCAACCAGAGCATCTCTCCTTCGGGTGAGCCACTCAAATCCTTGACCTTTTCCTATTTAGCCTTGAGCAGCAGGGTTTTGTCCCATCCCATCCCTGGGCCAGCAGGAAGCAGGATGCTTGGGTACCTCGCTGTGGCTTTGGCTTCCATCAGCCCATAGAGGTTGTGGAGGTTGTAGTGCACCGAGAGCTTCTGCTTCGCTGAGGCACACACTGTCTTTGCAGAGAGGGAATCTCCCAGCACAGCTGCCAGGAGGGAGAGCTCCTGTTGGCACATGGTGTGGGGGGGTCCAGGGGACACAGACCCCCACCATGCTTGCTGGCTCTGCGCTCAGGAGCCAGCCATCACTGCCAACACACCACCAAAAGCTCACACAGATGGTCCCATCCCACACCCTGACATTACCCTGACGGGAGTGCAAGGCTTGGGCATGGATACCAACACACACGAGGAAGGGTGGAGATGTGCAGGGTGCCAAATGGGAGACACGACAGCTCTCAAAAATGGTTTTCTCCCCTAGCACTTGGTTGCCAGTGATCTCAAAGCATGCGGTACTTACCAGCCCAGCTCCTTACCTGGGGTGTAGGGTGGGCTGTCGAGTTCTCCCGGGGGGCAGCCGTCTTTAGACCCATCCATGAAGTTGGATGGCTCATTCATGTCCTGTGCAAAGAAAATCGCGGAGCATTTTCAAGGGGAAGGTTTGGGGAATTAAAAGATGAACCTGGAAAAGCCACATTTGATGGTCCCTCCAGGACACACACAGGGTGCAAGCCGATCTGCCAGCAGGGACTGACCCAGGGGCCAGGAGGGACTTACGATCCAGAGGCCATCGAAAGGCACGTGGGCGTGGAAGCTCTGTAGGTTCTCCAACCACCACTGGTGTGTGTCTGGGTTGGAGAAGTCTGCAAAGGCAGTGGAGCCAGGCCAGACCTGGGGGGACACCACAAAACCACAGGTTCAGAAGGCAGGCAGCTTGCGGGAGGCTGATGTGGGGAATGGGGTGCCAGGGGGCTGTGAGTGTGCCAAAAGACCCGGGAGGTGAGACAGGCCATAAAACCCATGCTGATGCTTGGAATTCTGTCTGGATGCAACATCCCTCCTGCCTCCCTGGTTCCTCAGAGCCTTGGGATGTTGGGGACCCCTCTGCAGGCTGGGGGAGGGTGTGATTTTTCCCACACTTTGCCTCACTCCAGGAATTTTGGCCACTTCCTTTTCCCCCATGTTTTCAGGATGTATTAAAAGCCCTCTCCTTGTAGAAGATGAAGGAGAGCCAGTGAGAGCAAACAGCTGGGAAAGGCGGGGACAAACTGTGGGGGAACTGCACAGAGCAGATCCAGAGGTGTGTGTCCATCACAGACAACCTCCTCTTAACCCAGAAACAGGAAGGGAGAGAAATCAGATGACTGGTCTTGGGCAGCACCACCAAGTCCAATAAGCTCATATGACTTCCACGGGCAGGGGCTGGCTCCTGGGGCTGGTGGAGATGCTGGGAGGTGACATGCAAGGCTGAGGGTTGAGCCAGACTCTGGCAATCATCCCAGAGAAGTCTTTCCCTCCAGCACAAGGGATGAAATCCCAACCCTGCTATTGCACAAGTTCACAGGGATGGGATTTCCCCCTCCAGAGCTTCTCACCTGCCCAATGAGTGGCTGCCCTTGGGTGGTGTTGAGGAACAAGCCCCGTCTCAAACCTTCATCAAAAGGCCAGTAGGAGCCATGAGGTCTGGTGCTGCTGATGCCAGGATCCTGGGGATGGAACAAAGGGTCGGTGTCTTTCCCAACAGACCACGGTCCCTTCCCCCTGCCGGGTCACTGTGATTCAGAGATGACAACCCAGATGGGGTCAGACAGAGCCCACACATGGTGGCTGATTCCCTCAAGGGGAACAGAAACTTGCTTGAACACTTCCAGGCATATTTTCTAAACTGTCACTTTTGCATGTCCCCAGGACCTATTAGGGCATTTTGAGGATGAGGGGACAAATACAAGGAATCTTATGCTTATGTAAGAAACATCAGATCACAGCCAGGCTTGGCTACAATGCTCAATGAACCCAACTTTCTTCTCCCCAGCACCCTCCCTGTCCCACCACCCCAATCAAGTAGAACCCACACTCCCTTTCCTTGCAGAGAGAGGAAGGGAGATCACAGCCAGGTCATGAGTTCCTAGCACTCATGGGGATGTGGGGGCGCTGAAGCTGAGGACCCACGAGTTGAACAGCCTGACCCACAGTTCCTCCATCCCTTCTCTGGTAGGGGATCCTTGTACTACCATGGGAGACAAGAGTGTAGCACAAGAACCAGGCCTGTGTCTCCACAGTCCCTGCATTAGGGGGATTTCCAGTGGCATTTTTCAGCTGCCTGCCCAGCACTGGGGACCGACATCAGAAAAAAATCCCCGGTTCTGGGGGTGATCAGCTGGGACCACGAGCATCCCCTACGCCTCTGCCTTGCGTTCCTGCTCTGCACCAGAGGCAGCACAGAGGGAGAGGAGGGAGAGTACCAAGATCATAACGTAGCGCTGCCCATGCTTGTGGAGGTCTTCCACCAGTGAGGGGAGGGAAGTGAACTTCTGGGGATCTAAGGTGAAGTCCCGGTACCCATCCATGTAATCGATGTCATTCCACTGTGCATCCTGCGGGACAAGAGACTCAGGGAGGGGTGACAGAGTTTGGACCCACCCTCCCCAGGTCTGGTGGGTTACCTGGGGGATCTGGTAGTTCCTCATGGCTTTCACAGTCTGCCAGGTCTCGTTGCTGGATCCGTAGCCCCAGCGGCAGAGGTGGAAGCCGAGAGCCCAAAGGGGTGGCATGGCTGGGAAACCTGTGGCAGGAGAGCAGGAGCATGGATGGGGTGTCCTGAGACAACAGCAGCATCTCAAAAGTATGGGAAGGGAAAGGGAGAAGGAGGAAAAGGGATGACCACTGCCTCCTGATGTGCTGGGAAGGATGGGAGGAAGCACGGGAGTCGGATGGCTGGGGACAGCTAGCCACTCCCCAGCTGGGAGGACAGGGGAGGGTGCTGAATCTGGGGTGAGGCAAGGATGGGGGTGTGGAGAAGGTGCCTGCAGATGGCCTCGTTGGGGTGGGAGCACTTACCTATCACCTCCTGGTACTGCTGGATGACCATGTTGGGATCAGGCCCCAGGAAGATGTAAAAATCCAACACCCCCCCGATGGTCCTCCAGGTCAGGGCTGGAGCAGGCTGCAGGGCCACCTCTTTGCAAGGGGTCGGGGGCAGGGAGGGGGGGGAGAAAAGAGAAAAAGACAGTGAGAACTGGGGAGGAACCTGCAGATCCCAACTGCCACAGCAGGGACCAGGCAGTGCCACTGGCAACACCCAGCCTCCAGCAGGGGAATGGAGAAATCCCTGCCTTGCTTCCAATGGGTGCTAAAGGGGTATTTGGAGGATGAAATCATCACAGTCTGGAGAGACAGCTGATTTACACGGGGTTGAAGCTCACTGCCTTAAAAATTTACTCTTTAAACCCGAAGTTGTGCCTTTCTCCCAGCTTCCACTTCAAGACCAAGCACATACAGAGCTTTCCTTCCCATCCTCCCCCAAAATCCCCTCTTAAGTGAACCAAGAGCTACTCGCACAAGCGAGCACGGGGGGAGGATGGGAAGGAAAGCTCTGTATGTGCTTGGTCTTGAAGTGGAAGCTGGGAGAAAGGCACAACTTCGGGTTTAAGCTGGAAAGGGCTTTTCACACAAAGAAGCCCTCGAACCTCAGCTGGGGCAGCCGCAGGTCCCCTGCGCTGGGGAGCGTGGCTGCAGCAAAGCCGAGCAGAGCCGGAGCCCCGGTGCCGGCAGCACCGGCCCAGCTGGCTGCCGGNGGGCGGCAGGCAGACAGCAGCCCCGGCTGAGCCCCAGCAGCACCGAGCCGCCGGGCCTGGGGGCAAGGACGTTTCGGGTGAAGGGGGAACAGGCACGGACCCGCATGGGAGGGCCCGTCCTTTTCCAACAGCAACTCGGCAGCTGGGCGTGTGGTTAAACTGCTCGGCAGTTGCTAAAGAGCCTCGCCGTAGCCAGGAAACAGATGGCTACGCTCAATAACGGAGCCATCAAACCACATCTTTCCCTTTTACGGCTTCCTCTCTCCCCAAGTTCCCGAACCAGCTGCTCTGGCAACTCCCATCTGTCCCCACCTGCTGGGTCAGCCCCCAGGGACAAGCCAGCCAGGGTCCCCTGGGACACCTTACCCATGGCGTTGCTGTTGAGGAGGAAAATCCCGTGAGCATCTCCACCCTCCTCCATCATCAGGTAGAAGGGATGAGCACCGTAGAGGTTGAATGATTCCTACAAAGAGGATGTGTGAAAGCAGCTCCCAGAAAAAGGGGGAGAGCCCTGTGTCACCAAGGTGAATAAACAGAATTGCATCTGCTGCCACCACCTAACCAGGCAGGTCAACCCCCCAGGGAGGACGTGGCAAGGGATGAGGATGGTTTTGGAGCTGGTGCTGAAGGCCATGGAAGGCTGCTGCTTCTTCACAGCTTGGAGGCTGCTACTGAGCTGAGCTGAGTGAGGGGAAACCTCCTGCCTTGCTGCAACCTGTTGCACGAGTGGCAGGGTGGAGTGGAAAGCAGTTGGGGCCCTCAAGAGTGCCAAGAGCATTTTGCAATTGCTCTGAAATCCTGTCTGGTACATATCTGCCCATCGGCCTTGACCGCCCCCAGCTCCTCCCAGTGCTGCTGCCCACCCCCCTGCCTTATTTTCCCAGGGAGTCATCCAAGGTACTGAAGAGTGGTATCCCCATCCTCCCCCCCTGCACCCCGAGAGGGAGGGGGGAGATGGTACCGTGGGAGAAACATCACGTGCCCACAGAGTGAGGGTGCTCCAGTCCAGGCTGTGCAGGAGGGTGCCACGGTGCTCCCCCAGCCCATAGAGGAACTGGGATGGGAGCAATGTGGATATCTGGAGGAACTGGTCAGCAAAGATCAAGGGGGCCACGGTGGTGTTGAGCCTGCCAAGGTGACACCAAGGGAGAGACAGAGTCAAGGAAGAATGCTGAGATCCATCTGGATCCATTTTTTCCGCTAACAACTGACCCCTTCCTTCTCAAAGCATCTCAGGAGCCAACAGGGCAGCATATGTCCTACCCAACATCCAGACCCAACTCCTTGGCCCAGGCAGCAAATTTGAGTCTAGCTGAGCCAGCCTGACCCAGTGTGGAGCAGCCTTGCCTTTGGCACCAGAAGTTTCCACCCAGGTTATTATTAAGGCAACACAGCAGTGGGATTTCTCAGCCTGTCATTGCTGATAAGTAGCTCCCAAGTAAGGGACAGACCACAGACATCTGCAAACAGGAAGGCAGAGGAAAGGATGGGATCCCAAAACACCCTGGCCATACATCAACATACCATTGGTGCTCACCACCCGCTTAGTGTGGGCAAAGCCACAGAGGTGAATGAGAGCAGTGAAGCAAAGTCACCTGCAGCCCTTTTCCACAAAAACCCTGGAGCTGTGCGAGTCCGTATAGCTTGGACAACCAGGGAAACCCAAAAGCAAGATGAAACAGGCAAAGCTACAACCCTTTGGTGGCTCTTTCCCCAAGCCACCAGGTTCCCCACTGGTGATGTGCCAAGGACCTGCATGTTGTTTGGCTGCTGTAGGACCTGGCAAGGAATGAGGGTGCTGGGAGTTCTTTTGAGAGCTGCTGATCCCACCCAGCCCTGCCACAGCCACAACAAACATGTGGCAAGCCCGCGGGGCTGAGAAGACTTGTGCTGCCACATCCCCATGTGAGCACCTCTGGAAATATGAAGACAAAGAGGAAGTATAGGCTGGAAATCCCACAGTGCAGTTTTCCCTAAGAAAAAAACCTCCAAGAAAGCATGCTGGAGCCTGTCTAGGGTGGGATGAGATTTCCCCCACCCGCTGTGGGATGTGGAAGAGGTGGGTTCTTACAGCACTGTCCCTGTTGCCCTGCGCCGCAACTGCACCCCAAAGGGGTCCTGGGAGAAGTCCAGGCTGTAGATGGGGTTTTCTGCTCTCTTTGTCACTCGAGGAACCTCGAGGGGAACCTCATACCGTGGGTTGGCTGCATCTGTTATCTGCAAAAGGAATGAAACATGCTTTAAAGACCAGCAAACCGAGAGAGTTGGAGAGGCCAGAAAGGGCCATGCCTGGAGTACAGTAGCTGCCAGACTTGGTCTGAGCAGTGGATGGCCACCTAAGGGATGAAGGGTGCAGGGGTACAAAGAAGCAAGGTCACAAGCTCTGGAGGGCAGCCAGCAGGGAGCTCACCTTGATGTGAAGCCGTGTGTCTGTCTCAAACTCCACGTCCAACCTCAGTATCTCGATGTCCCGAGGGTAATAGGCCTTCTCCCTCCGCACCAGCAGCCCCACCATGCCCAGCGCTGTCTGGTTGAGGCTCTCCAGGGTGTAGCTGGGGAAGTCAGGGGGGTAGAAGCACCAGGGCACCCCCCGCTTGCCCTCTGCTGGCGGGGGGGTCTCGATGAAGCAGCACCCCCGGCTTTCACAGAGCTCCTGGGTCACCACCACGTGCCGTTCTGGGTAGCAGTCAAAGCGGTGGCTTTCGGGTGCCAGGAGACACTTGGGGGGCAGAGCAGTTCCGGACCAGCCCCCTGATACTTGCCGCAGCACCCAGACAGTGATGGCACTCAGCAGCACAGCAGCCACCAGCAGCCCACTTCCCACCCACCACGGGGCCAGCTTCCCATGGCTAGTGGGTGTCGGGGCAGCCCCTTCCTCTTCTTCCACCCGGCAGGACACCGGCTGTGGGGTCGTCAGCTTCTGGTACGACTTCATTGTCCTGGCACTGGAGCGAGGAGGAGATAAGGGCAGGTGTGGAGGAGTAGAATGGGGAAAGCTTGCTGAGCTTCAAGAACAGCTCCTCTGCTCCTGACACCTGCAGTTCAGGCAGAGCCTGCCCGCCTCTGCCCACCCTGGCACCTTGCACCGGGATGTCTACGCCCTTGGCTTAGATCCACGCAGTGAACTCAGCACAGGGTGGCTTTGCCAGGGTCGGGTGGTCCTGACGCTGCTGGCACGTGTGGAGATGCTGCCACACAACTCACCTACAGCCCCAAGGGACAAAGCACCACCCGCCTGGACCCCGCCTGCTCTCAGGGTGTGGCAGAGCCGGCCCACAAGGTGTTTTTCCCAGGTCTGAATTTATGGATTGCAGCGTTTCTGGAAACTGCAGGCAAACCCGAGCTCCCTCTGCCCACAGGAGCAGAGCCGCGGTGCTGGGAGCTGCGGCTCCCAGGTGCGGAGCATCCTCTGCTCTGAGCATCCTCCACACTCCTCTGAGCATCCCCTGACAGAGCCCAAAGCCCTGAGTCAGAGGTTTTAGCCCTGGGGATGGCTGGAAATACGCCATCGATCTTTGCCTCTCACTGATAAAATCTGATTTTAACGACATCTCCCGGGCTGTAAGCAAAAGAGACCCTCACTCTCCTGCTGAGTGCGGGGAGCAATCTCAGCACCTTAAATAAGAGACACAACTTCCTGCTCGCCATCTCCTGCCCCAGGCACGGGCACTCCGACCCCACTCACCTCCGCCCTGCCCCTCGCAAAACGACGCCCCTTTAAAAAGCGGATTTGGTTCCCTTGTCAGCCTTTCCCCCACTTCAGCACCAAAATGGCTCAACCTGCCGGTGGCCCGGCCCTGAAGCCACTCCGGAGCGGTGTCACCTCCCCCACGCAGTGCCTCAGCCTCCCACCATCACGGGGGGCTTCCCCACGCGTGATGGTGGCTGCGCCAACCCGCCCAGCACCCTCTGCCCCCCCGCCTGCCAACCCCGGGGACCTCGGCATGCCACCATGCACCCATGCCCATGCAGGGCCGCCTCGAGATGTCACCCTGCAGCGGTGGCATTCGGGAGGGAGGATGGGGGGAGGACACAAACAGGCAGAGCGTGCAGCCGGGGGGTCCCCAGCCCGCCGAGGGGTGGCACCGAGCCCTGGGACACCCCTGCCCGGCCTGCTTGGGTCCTGCTCCGGCCATGCCGGGCGCTTACATACACGTGTCTCCTCTTGACATTGTGGCTGCGGGCGGGCAGCGGGCAGCGGGCGGGCAGCGGGCAGCAGACGGGGCTCCCGGCCGCCGCAGCGCTGCCTGCTCCGCCGTAAAAACCCGACAAGAAGCCCAGCCCCTACCACGCCTCTCGAGTAGATGCGCCCGCAGAGACTCCTCAGCGCCTCTCTCCCTTGCTCTGTGGGCTTTGTTTGACTGTTGGTTTGTTGGTTGGTTTGGACCTACACTCTGTGCTGTTCCAAAGTGCTGAAGTGGAGAATATGGGAATTAAATGATTTTTTTAGGTTTTCCCCAGCCCAGGTGCATGCAAAGGCTCAAAACCCAGAGTATTTATCACAGAATCCCAGACTGGTTTTGTTTGGAAGCGACCTTAAAGATCATCCAGCTCCAACCCCCTTGCCATGGGCAGGGATGCCTCCCACTAGAGCAGGTTGCTCCAAGCCTCATCCAGCCTGACCTTGAACCTTCCAAGGATGGGGCAGCCACAGCTCTGCTGGGCAGCCTGGGCCAGGGTGACACCACACTCACACTAAAGAATTTCTTCCTAATGGCTAATCTAAATCTCCTCTGTCAGTTTGAAACCATTCCCTCTTGTCCTATCACTCCATATCCTTGTAAAGAATCCCTCCACAGATTTCCTGTAGCTCCTTCCAGTACCAGAAGGATGCTACAAGGTCTCTCTTGAGACTTCTCTCCTCCAAGGTGAACAATCTGAACTCTGTTAACACCTCTACCTTTCATTTTAGGGCTGTAGCACTTTACCCAAAACAGCATGAATGAGGTGGCAGTGCTGAATCCTTTGTTGCTCCAGGGGGCCATGAAGTTGGACAGCAGCAGGTGGGTTAGATCCACAAAACCCCACACTTCCCAAACCAAAGCCCTTTTTCCATCCAGGTTTTCACCAGATATCCTTTATGCCATGCACTCCTGTTCAACGGGGTAACAAGTGTATGTAGTTGCATGCTCCCTGCCTGGGCTTTCCCACTCTTGGGGGACTGGAGAGCTGGTCACTGTTTACTAGTGAAGGCCACTGCAGTCTAAAGGTCAGCAGCAAAGGACAACAGACCTTTGGAGCAAAGTTGCTTGCCCCAGGGAATGAAAACAAAACCTAAGAGGTGTTGTGAACAAGACCATTCACTCACAAACAGAATTTCAGGTAACAAGACACACGCACACCCATGCCACATGTCATCTGCCACATCCATGTTACTGCCAAGACAGGGGAAAATAACCCAGTTCTGGTGAGCCCCATGTGTGGGGCTGTCCCCATGGAAGTGGCTCCCACCCACTGTGCAGCTGGCCCATCCCTTCTAGACTTGGGGACCACAACCTCAGGGAGAAGCCTCAGGGAGATGCCATGGATGATGCGTTCACTCCTGGTTATTATAACATGGAGCATGGAGGCAGGTGGACACGGGTGGACCTGAGGTTCCCACTGCCAGCATCCCCCTCTTTGCTTGTCTTGGCTTTTTGAGCCACCAGAACCCCCAGTGGACATAAAGGAGACCTGGAGGCAAACCCCAGAGGCACGAGTGGGGACCACAGAGGTGGGTAAAATCTGACCTCCAACCCTGAGCTTGCCCCACTGTGGTGCCTGGGGCAGCTTTTCAGCCAGATGCTGCAAATCTGGGAGAGGTGAAGGGCAACACTGCTGCAGTCACACCGGATGGCAGCTTCCAGCCATCAGCTGCTGAGCTTTAAGCAGACTCTTCATCTGCAATAAAGAAAAGGGGGTTCTTAATGGCTGGAAGGTGCATCTGCTCAAGCCCCTTCTCAGCAAGGGCTTGCTCCAGCCACAAGGGCATGTGGGGCTGTGCCAGGCACGGGGTTCCCCAAATTTCACAGCTCATGTTTTGTGAAGGGAGCAGTAAAAGATGAATTCTTACTCAAAACCTCAACCACGGCCCTTAGTTCTGCTCCCATGAGTCTATTTGCCCCTAAGGCTTGAAAAGACAAACTGCAAAGGACTGACACAGACTTTCTAACATAATTACAGACACAAAAAAAATCAAAAGGAGCCTGGTTTCAGTGGAGGCAGCTGGGCTTAGTCAACCACCCATGTTACTACATTTTTTGGATCATCATTGCTGGATGTTCTTGGGGTCTGAAACACCACTCACGCCTTTGGGGTCAGGACGTTGTGTTGTGTTAGCAGCTCTTGCAGCTGCACAGAGACCAAGGACTGGGCACAGGATCTGTCTCTGGAGCAGGATTTGGCGCTGCAGCAGCATTCGGGGAGCCCTGAAAATGGGGCGCTGTGTGGCCACCCCGGGACGTGCCGGTGGGAGGAAAGGGGATGGTGACATTCTGGGAGCGGGCGCTGCTGTGTGACTGTCAGGTGGGTGTGGGATGGTTTGGGGGTTTAGTCAGAAACGGGGTGGGTGGGGGAACCCCTCTTCCAGCTTCCAGTGAGGGCGGTGGCACAAGTTGGGGAAACAGAATGGTTTGGGTTGGAAGGGATCTTAAAGATCATCTAGTTCCAACCTCCCAACATCCAGGCCGTGAGTGAGGGGAGCTGAGTTCTCAGATTTCTCAGGGTTTGTTTGAGAAAGACCTCCTTCCTCCTCCTCTTCCTCAGGCTGAGAGCCCGCTCCCCTCCCTCGTGGGCTGCTCCGTGGAGGATTTCTTTTACAGACTCTGCCGAAAGCAGGCCATGAGGTCTGAAATTAGGAACAAGCCCCCTTTGGGCAAAGTTGTTACAGAAAAGGGAAAGGCCTCCATCTTCACTTTCACCTGCCACCCCCTCCTTCTCACTCAGCATAGTCCTGAAGCTGAGTGGAGACTGGGGGAAACGAGTAAGAGGAAAGCATTCCCCTGGAAAGTTGCCTGCCCTTTTCTTGCACTTTCAGTCTGTGTGAAGCCTGTCCGTGGAGGAGCTCAGCCCTGCACCGACACGTTCCTCCTTGACACTGTCAGGGTTTTAGCAGCAAATGACTTTACCTTGTGGTTTTCCTCACTGACGACACGGGTGCACGCGTTCCTCCGCTTTTCCTTCTCTCCTTCCGTGTGTTCGCCGTGCAGCCTGCCCTGCCAGGAGCCTTCCTCGTGCAGTCACTTCCTAGAGGTGATGGACGCCGCAGTTGCCCAATGGCAGCACGCAAGGCTGCTCCGAGTTAACTCTGCTCTTACCCGACAGAGGTGCCGGCTGTCCGTCTGTCCGGCAGCAATGGGGTGATTGCCTCAAGACTGGGGCATGTGGTGTCTTTCACTGTCAGGACACCCTGCCCGCTTCTGCAAGCTCTGAGCTTGTCAGGACTTTGCACAGGAGCCGTGTGAAATGTTCCTGGTTTTATTACACCAGGCTCATACCTTGTTTTGCGAGTGTTTCTGAACCTGAGGCAGAAATTTGTTAGCTTTTTTTAATTATTATTATTTATTTTTATTTTGCTTGCCTGACAAGGACAGTGTGCTTTGTCATGTTTTATCTCATTTCTGCACCGTCGCCCATCTTGGCAATCTGTTGCAGCAAGGAGTTCAGTACCGCTGTGTGCCTCCTGCAAGGGAAAAATACAGAGCAGCCCGATACGCTCTTACTTCCATCAACATTGGAAGATGATTAATGGCGTGGAATGCGCTGCAGAACTTGGTATTGAAAATCTCTAGCTGTGAGAGATGTTTGGGAAGCAAAGAAAGGACAGCTGGGAGCGCTGGCCCCCGCGGCAGTCGGGGTTTGTGGGATAAGCTTGCTCACTGATCATTTTTGTAAACATCCAGCTGTGAAATACTTGAGCAGCGCTAGCACTTTCAATTATCAGGAACTTTCAGGCTCAGCACCCTGTAGAGATGAACAGGCAGTTTCCACTTCTGCCCTAGCTATTGTTTCAGGCTATCGTCAGACTCGGGCAGAGTCTTCCAAGGATGAAGCAAGCACAAAGCGATGCAGCGTTCTGTGACCATCGGCACAAGAACTTTGGGGGAAAAGGCAATCGTCAGAGTGGTCACCCTGCCACTAAGCTTCTGAGCAGAGGGACAGGTTGTGTGGTGAATCTGACTGATTTGCAGTGTTGCAGGAGTCAGTAGGGCCATGCTGTTATGTTCCATTATTAGCTGATGTCTGACTTGGTGGCTGGCACATGGGGTCAGGAGCAGTGACGTTAGGAATCCCAGTTCTGCCCTGGGATCCGTCTGTGTGTCCAAGCAAGTTATTTGCTGCTCGGTGGCTCATCTTGGCTGACTGGGTCAGATGCATCTCTGAGCTTGTGATGCTGAGGTGTAATTCTAGTGTAGCTCTGTCACTGCATTTTAAAAGTGTGTGATGGAAAAAGTGCTGTGTGCTTGTCAGTACCAGGGCTGTCTGCTGCATACCTTTCCCCTTCAGATCCCTCCTCCATGAATTTTCTGAGGTGACATACAAGCACGCCCTCCTGGTACTCCGTATCCCCTGCTCCCTAACCACAGGCTCTCTGCAGCATCTGACTAGGTTGTTTACCAGACCACTGAAGACTGTCTGATCCCTGTCCAGGCTTCCCCAGAGAGCGCCTCAGAGAGCTGTGTCCTGGCAGCTCTCAAATGTGCTCTGAAGGTTCTTGAGTCTCCTCTTTGCTGCTGGATGCTGGTTCCGATCCATAAGGGAAATGGAAAGCTGGCCAGCTGGGCAAGGGCTGCGTGGAGCTCCTTTAGAACAGTAAACAGTGACTCACCCCCTCCTTGTGTCTTCTCTCTCTTCATGTCAAATATATTGCCTCGCATATGCTTCTACTCTCTGATTCACTCCATCAGCCCGTCCCTCCCTGCTCTCATTACAAATGAGTGACAAGCGTCAGTCTGCCTTACAGGATGTGTGAAGACTGTCAGAGCAGGAGAATGGCTTTTTGAATGATGGGAAGAGGGACGGTGCTCTGCCTGCCATGCTGCAATGTGCTGGGAATCCGTGTCATGCCTCCGAGTGGCAGAGGCACCGCCACGAAGATTGAAGCATCTGTAGCTCCCCTCACCTGCCAGCTCTGATGTTTTCCGTGGTAGGCACATCCATTTGGCTAGCGCTCTGGAGCTGGGAATAACTTGTGGATAAAGGAGATATTTGGGTGACTTGGCTAAAACGGCTGCCTGGGAATTCAGTCACTGCCTTTGGGAAAGAGAGAGTGTTCCCTGTGTAACTTGGTGCTGAATTGAGACGTGATGGCAGCGATCCCCATCGCTGCTTGAACCTTGCGCTGTTTTTCTGCCCCCTGGAAGTCGTCGCTGGCCTGGCTGAAGGTGAGGGTTGCATGTTTTCAGTTTGCTGTCCTTGTCAGAAGATGGAAGCTAAGCACCATGCAGGGCTGTCTGCCAGGCACTCATGTTCTGGCCAGGGTTGTCTTTCAGCATAGGAATGAGTTTTAAAATTCGAGTTCATCCACAGTTGGGTGTCAGCAGTGACTTTATAGTAATTCCTTAATGTGTAACATGCTTTGAAAGCCCTGTAGCGTGGAAAGTCTGAAATCTCATTCTGGCATGTTTTCTTTCTTAATTGCAAGCCTTGTGTGGAAAGCTCTGTCCTACCTCTGCCCGTGTCAGGCTTCCTGCCATCTTCCCTTTTCAAAGCAGAGGAACTGGGGATCTCTAGACCATCCGAGCCGAGACTGTCAGGCTCGGAATGTCAGCCAGAGACCTCCACGTTTTTGGGAGGATGCTGCAGGAGGCATAGGAGTCGGCTGGAAGAGGGAGAGGGCGTTGGCAAAGCTGTCAATGGGTAACTTTATTGCAGAATTACAACGGCTCTTTATGTAACCCACAGTCAAAACACTTGCTTTAAATACAAGCATGGAGCTGCTCTGGAAAAGCCTTTGCCCCTTACAGTTGGTGAATTACTACTTGCCGCTTTATTTGTGTGTGGTTCAAAGTGTGTCCTACTGCTTACAGAGCAGACGTGTAATGCAGTCCTTGTTCCAAAAAGCTGAGCTCCTAATTTTAGATGTGATGCAGCAAACGCAATTAAGAAAAGAAGGGCAGAAATAGGGTAAAGACTAAAAGGGTTCCAATAATCAAATTGCAGGCAGGGTCCCAGAAGACCCCCATGTGATGTGTTTAGGGTACATTGTTGGATATGACATGCTTGGTGGATGGTTTAGGATTTTGTTGTGGGGTTTTGCCTCCTAACTGTGGGCGATGCTGTCTGATTTTTGTTTCCTGTTGTCGGTAGCTGAATAGTCCCAAGTAGTCCTGGTGGGAAGGACTTTGTAGGTGGAGTGGGGGGGATGGAGCAGGAGGCCCCTGAAGACTGTTGGTGAGGGTTGAGGGTGGTGTTGTTTTGGTTTTGAGCAGAGCCTGGACCACACCTGTGGGTTCACCTAGTGCAGAGGTAAGACTCACCCTGGCACTTGTGTCTGAGTGTGAGACTTGAGCCTGTTCGAGTGTTTCTACTTGCAAATCCTGCCCTTAGGGTCACGGCAGACCCCCATCTCCCACCCTTGTTTGAAGAGGGCCTGGTGTGACAATTGCTGATGGTTCCCTGAACCTCCTTGTTCGTCTCTGTGCCAGCAGCAGCAGCAGCCCTGGCGTGTTGCTGCTGGTGCAGTGGGACACATCGCAGCCCATGTCAGAGGGATGCTGGCCCATCCAATGGGCTTTGGTGGGCTGGAGGAGACAGGCTTGCAGCACAGGACCCTGTACCCAGTGTGAAGGCATCCGTGCCCTCCACCGAGGAATGTGCAGGGTAAGGAGATGTTCCTTTGGCAACATGGAGCAACAGGTGACCAGAAGGGGTTTTGTCACACGGAACCGGAACCGCTCTTGGGGGGATGTCAGGCGCTGACCCCCACCAAAGACACCCTCACCTTCTTGGCTTTTGTTTTTCCACCCTACTTTTACATTTCTTTCCATCTCCCCGTGGCCAAGCGCAGTCAGTTTTTCCACCGGCTGGCGTTAGCAAGCGCTTTGAAGGCGGGCTGGGTGAGGATCAAAAGGGCTTCTGAGCAATGGGTGGGTGTGACGGGTCTGTCCCCGGCCTCCCCCTCCTTTTTTTTGCCTTTCCTTTTCCGGTTTTAGCATCGCGGAGCAGCCGCCAGCGGGACGGCAGCGGCAGCGTGCCCCTTTCCTTGTAGGGATGGGGGCGGCGAGGGAGGGGGCGG